>ML794365.1:108135-134310 GCA_009831015.1 Picea engelmannii | reverse complement strand
TATCCATTTCATCAAATTCATAGTTTGCATCCTAATTTTTATGACATGATCTTAGAATGGATTGAAGATTCGTATCTAAAAAATCTTCATAATAAAGATAAAGTTGTGCTTGCTTTGTTTCTACCTAAATATCTAGGAAGTAAACATCACATGATTTTTTTAGATCCTCCGTGTGAAGAAATTGATGAACACTTGGAGAATTGTTAGGAGGATGGGGCATTTCGGATTTGGCAGATGGTTATGTCAGGTCCCCGTAATATTGACAATTTTTCCAAACTTACTTACACTCTTCCATGCCATTGTGACCTATAGCACGACCAAATTGCAGAATGGCTGGAGGATTCATACAAAAAGAATGTTCAAGGGAATGGTAAGGTTATGCTTGCTTTGTTTTTAAATGATGATGATAATGGAAAGTATGATATATTTTTGTTATTTTTCGATATACTACCATTCTTGTTAATAATATTTTATCTTGTTTCCATTGTAGGATTGAAGATGCTCCGATGGCTACATTGGAAGCATGAATTCACTTAATATTTTTGATTTGTTTAGTAGTTAGAGTAGGTTTAGGAGTAGGTTTTATTTTAGTTTTATTTCTCAATATTTCTTTTTGTAATAATACAGTTATGAACACAAGCAGACACACCAAGAGAACCATAATATGAATGTTGTCAGGGAAGTCCACTATAAATCTTTTTCTCTCTGTTTTTCATTGAATATTCCTTTTCAAAAACGCAGTATCATTATGAAAATTTTAAATGAAAAGTAAAGAGATAAGTAAATTTGAACTATCAATTCAACCCTAACCCAAGGTGCCACGAGTAGGACTGCACTCATCTTAATAAGGATTTTTCTATTTTTAGTCTCTTTTATTTTTAATAATAATGCTTTGTCAAAGTAGCATCTTATGCGTCACTATCTTAAGAAAATAACTTGCTTGCAGATGATATTTTATATGATTTATTTCTTCCTTTATTTTATAGTGAGATGATAGTGGATACAAAAACTCAAGTTTATCTTTGGCCAAAATCATTTCCTAAAAAAATTTCTTTTGCTATTTTGATTTTGTGTACTTCTGATTTTGAATCCCATTAATAAAATTTGATTTGGTTTGTTTTGTGTTTTTGTTTTCTTTGATTATTTTGAATGAGTTTTCTTCTTATCTTTCTTTTTGAATCAATATATTTCTGATCAAAGAACTATGGTCGAAGGAAGCATTTATTTTAAGACTTGTGTTTTTCAAGCAAATTGAAATAGTTCAAATAGGTCCTGTTATTAAGATATAGCTCAGACAATTTTTAAGTCAATTGTCACTTTCATTTTCTCCTCAAATTATCTTTGCTAGAGTATTACACCAGAGATATGGTTTAAATATTTGAGAATTGCGATGATCTTTAAACTTTTTTCGCCCTCCATATTCTTAAGGAATCACTTTTAAGTGCTTCCCCATTCTCTAGATGATTTCTTAAAGTAAATCTAAAATCTCTAAACCATGATAAAACTTCCAATTTCGAAAGAAAATAAATAAACTATTCACCTGTATTGCAATTAACCTCCAGTATCACCCCCCTCTCTTTGTGATCAAGAAATCTATAATTGTATTATTATTTAAAAGTGGCATAAGAGGGTTGAAAGAACTTATGTGTGGGAAGTGTGTGTAAACCCGTCGGGGTACTGAACAAGCTCGCTGGCAACGGGTAAATGCAAACATGATACCAAGACAACTTCGTCGGGGTACTGAACATGCCTGCTGGCAACAAAGTAATGTCGATTTGAGAGGTAGCAGGTATATGTTTTTAAAATAACTTTTATGGAAGTATACATCATGTGGATACAACTATTGGATGGGATTAAAGCATTTGAGTGGATTAAATGACATCCTTGTCGAGGCTATGGACGTCTGCTGGCAGTAGTGGCTCTATCAACGGTATTGAAGTTATTTTATAAACATTGTGACTCTTTGATTAAGACATTATTTCAGGTTATAATCCCATGCAAAGAAAATTCTATTGTCTGGTTATAACATTGAGCTTATCCTAATACTATATGGTCTCAGAGTGAATTTATTTCATGGAGCTTAAATCCTTTTTTAAGTCTTATTATTTTCTTCCTAAGATGAAATCTTACCAGATCAGAGATAATTGCTTCACCCAGTAAGTCTCCATTTGTTGCGCCCCAACAACTCCCCTTATATTTTTACAAAATTTAAAGGGCCTCTATTAAAATCTTGATAATTATAATGAGCTATAGAATCAACCTTTTCAAATAGTTCCATACCTTGGCTTGCTTTGAGACAAACTTAATACATTCACTATAGTATGAAACATTCATTACAAGAGTATATGTCAAAAGCTAGAAACGAGCATAAAAATCTCAATTTAAACAAAACGTTAATTTTCATCAAATGTTTACTTTCGTTTAAATTATGATTATGTGTTCATTCTTTTACTCATTAACAAGTTTGACTATTTTGAATAACGTGTTCAATACTTCAATAAATTTTATCTTGGTTGGTTTCTCATTTTCATAAAATAATTTGGTGATATTAATTAATTAAATTATTTTTTCATTTTGCATCTCATAATAATAATAATAATAATAATAATAAATAAAAAAGAATTATCTATCATTTGTTTGATTTTGTGAAAAACCAATATTAATATTTTTTTCTTCTCCATTAATTTGAAGCTTCTAGAATTAAGATCACATTTGAAAACAAATTATAAATAATGTTTGTTTATAAGTTATAGTTAGTTTAAATTCATTTTTTATTTTTCTAGATTTTGTTTTATTCACAATTTTTAGGTTATTAATTTAGGTTTCTTTTTGTTTCACGTGTTTTTATTATCAAATAATTGATACGGATTGGATCATGGTTTGATTTTATTATCCAAATACGTTCAAGATGATTTATCCAAAAATAATATTGGATTGCTACAAATAATTTTATGAGCAACAACAGATAAAATTTGGAAAGGCGTCAAGATCAGACAGACGATTTTTCAGAACTGATTACAGACAAACCGTGAGTAATTTGGAGAAATGGTTGAAAACCCAGAACCAAAATGGACATATTTACCTTCCGCATTGATATTTTCCCAAACAAATGCACGATTTGAGAGATATTTGGGTCTCTTTTAGAGGCAAATTTCAGTTGGCGGAAATTAATAGTGACACCCAGACTGTTCATTCATTTTATAAATATATGAGAAAGATCAGAGCCAAAGAGATGGGAAGAATTGGAGAGGAGGATTTTAATCCTTTCTCTTTTGTATATTATTGCTTTTGTAAACTTTTTATTTCTTTTCTAATGGAGTAATGGATGGTTGGAATCTTTGGGAGAATGGACGAGTATTTTTAAAGAAGAATATGAAATTTTAGGTTGATTAATGGCTTTTGTTCTGTAAGTAAGATGGTTCTATTTTCATATAATATCTTCATATTCTTTGAATAATTGATTATGCATTGATTTAAATAGATTTAGTCTTTTTTATCAATACATGGTTAATTATTATCATTTTTATATATTAATTTTGCCAATCTTTAAGAGTTTATTATCCAAAACAATTCTTCCAGGACTACAATATGGGCATGTCATTTTGAGAAAGAATATGGGAAAGCAATTCATCTTTGGCTTTAGACTTGTGTGATACTTAATCCATTTCATTCTTTCATTATTGGTATATTATGAAAATGTTATAACGGTTGATTTTAGCTTTAGCTTGTCAATCATATGGTGTTTTCATACTGGTAAATGTTATATGATGCCCATAATTTCTTATTCCATTTTTTATGTGTAATCAATGAATCATTTGATTATTATGGAATTTATTTCTAATGTTAAATGATGGATAATATCAATACCCAGAATTGAGTTTTCTTTCGTTCTTAAATATTGTTTAACTTAAGATCACACGATTTTTAATTAGTTGTCTTCCTGTTGTTATTAATTTACTCCAATATCAAATACTTCTTTGAATGTATTCTGGAAGTTCTAGTATTGTTCTATTATAGGTTTCCCTTAACAACAGTACAGGCAGGAGCTCATACAACACAAAAAGATAAATACCAGTTTCTTTGATTAGTGACAGGTAATTATGTGTGTTATTTAGTTAAGTTGTTAATGAAAGAAACAATGAATGTATGGTTCAACTTTGACTATCTAGATGTTCATGTTTCATTAACTTTTTTTTATAAGATTCTTTTAATTTATAAAATAAAAACAATAAATATTTTTATGTGCTTTCTTTATCTGCTTCCTAGAAGCAATCATTTTTCACATCGATTTCCGTAAGTTTCGATTAAAACTTTCATCTTGTAAATCATGTAAATAAACGAGACTTGTATACCTTCTGCTTAAATACAACTACTATAGTTACATTTGAACACATGTACATATATATAGCGTGTTTAGTAATTTGTTATTTATTTCTCTCTTTTATTCGTTTCTTTTAGGATGCTTAGATTGGCCAATGGAGCCATTAAACCCGTCAGAACGAGTTATACCAAACGGCTTGGGTTATTTAGACAACCCCGGACCAGACTCGCTCTTCCAGTTGGCAGACAGTCAATTTCGCCCATCAACATGACCTTAACCATTGCTTCCTTTTCATCAGACGACTCATGTTCCCCTATCCTCTGATCCAATGATCTCAGATCTCTCTTGATCCTACAATTGTGATCTCTCCTGAATTTGAAGGGGGACGATCACGATCCTTCAAACCCCTTACAAAGGATCTCTGACGATCTAACTCCTGCGTAGATTTTGCAATTCCATTCCTCCTGATATTTTCAACTTCATCGTCAGAGTTCGATCTCGACCACAAGACTATGACCAATAGACCCGGCCCAGATCGACCCGATGTTCCAACCAGAAGATCTGATACCAAACTGTAACATCCCCATCCATCCACAGGCCGGGGCATGCTACCTACAATCCCACCCTTGGACTTTGTTCTCTTACCGATACCTTATTTAATTAATAAGAATGCATAAGATACAAGATTTAGCGACATGCACAACAATATCCAACAAGCATGCATAATCTAAGATTTAGTTAAATGATAATTAAAATACACAGCAAAATACATTCATACACAGATAATAATATCACAACAGAGAGAACTTATCTTTATAAAAAGGAGACATCAATTGGCTATATACCAAGGATGTTCCACCCAACCGTAGGCACCACTGCTCCAGATATCAACAACAGTGTCACCCTCGAGCCAGGTCTATGAATCCATAAGGAAATTTCTAGGGTGTACTTGGGTTTCCAAACCAATCAACTCTCAAGCTCTCATAGGTTTCTGAGCACCCACAACAATCCAAGTACCCAGATCTCTTCTACCCATCCTATACCTCCCAAGAGAATGGACCTCCACCCTTCTCTGTCACGCAGTCTCTGAGGCAGTCCTTATCCTTTTTCTAGGGCCTCCGGCACAACTGGTCCAAAGTATCAATGCTGTAACTCTCGAGACTCACAGTTGTGAGAAAAACAAGGCATAGGCCAATGCATATCGGACATGCAGGCCCCAGGTCATGGTTGGATTGCACTAGAGACCATTACAACCAACTATCCCATGGCTAATTCTCCATAGTTCTTTTCCCTTTTCCAAGACAAGATGCAGATGAGGATGGATCAATGGATGGGTAAGTGAGTGCATGGAATGGCATGAGGGAAAGAATGGTATGAAATGCAGGAGTGAAGGAACGGACGAGCCAACGACCAACCCCACAATCAGACTAGAGATGGGTTTAAGTATTTTCGTGGGGTAATCAAGAACCTCCTGGCCTTCCCCAAGAATCTCACGTAATCGATCCCCTCCCTTAGGCAAAAAGGGTAATTAACATAGGAATAAACATTTATCCCCTCAAGCCCCCTCTCTTGTGGAATGATATCCCTCTATAACTCTTGTCCCTGTCCGTCTAGGAGCCAACCATGTATTTATTATTAATAATGATAAAAAAAATTACATGTCTTGGGCACACTGGCATTTTAATAATTTTTTGGGTACCCTAGCCTCTCATCATTGTAAAAATACATTATTTAAAATGGGGGTTCAAAACCCGGGGTGTTAAAATTTGCAAAACAAGATTTCCTATACTCGCCAAATAATTACACCGCTATGATAAATCACTTGTTAGGGAATACCTAATCTATGATACCACATGTTAGGAAATGAAAGACATTTCCACACTAATCCTAGCATAAGAGAAGAATAATTTAATCAAGAAAGAAAATGACACGAGAAATCACATAATACACCAAGATTTTACCCTCGAAACTCTTAACTGGGAAAGCCAACATTCCTTTGAGTGTTCTGCTATCTTGTTGTTGTATTCATTTAGAATAATATGTTACATATCTAACCTTGGTCCACACCTAATACACAATTGACATCATACCCTATTGCACATGCAAGAACAACCGTATAGCCAATTCAACTTACATATGCATGACCAACTACTTACGATTACCATGCACTAGAATTACAAAATCAAAATTCTCATATTATCCTTTACGGCCTTACAAAATGCCTCTTTATAGGATTTACAGTAGGACAAGCCCTAAATATTGGCACCAAAAAATAGTTAGAGATCCATGCATATCATTGGCTACAAATCTCGCAAATCTTTGGATTTTGTTACAGTTGAATACAAGTTGTGTTTACCAGTCGTCCTTCATTTGGTCTCTATTCATTTGTCTCATGCCTGCACTTCAACCTCTTGTCAGTTGAATTTCCATTGTTATCCTCGAATTCAACTTTAATCGGTCAATTGCCTCGACCTTCGACTTGTTGTCGCTCTATGTCAACTTTGACCTATTGTCTATACACCTAGACTTTGACTTGTTTTCGATGCTATTGATGTTGTCAATCTACCTCGACTTTGATCATCGGTTGATTCACCTCGGCTAGACTTTCACTAAAAACAATATAACAACCCAAAACCATATGTCCAGAAACCTAGAACCCTCCGCTATGCTAAAAAAGGATCTAATCCTTCCAAGCTTCGGGACTTCGGAGTTCCATGACTCCGAGATATTTTAAATTCACAAAACTCCAATCTTTCCAAAGGAAAACTACTAACACGGTTACCAAATGGTTTGATAAAAAACAAGTGGTTTTTGATCTGTTACTATGGAATCCTCCTTCTCGTTAAACCCTGACTAACTTCTTCATCATGGGGACTTTATACATAGTTTATCATGATCATAGATCACCAGTATAATCGTCATCGCCATCGTCCTCTTGTGGATCGACAATGGATAAGACACCTGAACCATGTACCTCATCGGACGACCGACGAGATTTCACTACTTCGTGAATTCGTGGTGTTGGATTACTGAGAGGGGGGCTGAATCAGTAATAGAGAAATATAATCCATAAAATCTAAGTTTTATATCAATGTACCATTATCATCCAATAGTTGTAGAGTAAATAACCAATGAACAAATGAGAAATCATACACATACACAGTACACCAGTGGTTTTACGTGGAAACCCAAAGCGGGAGAAAACCACATAGTGCTTTTTCTTTTATGTATTTAAGAATTACATTCATTGGAAGCACGAAATTCCTTTGTTTTCCAGCTGCAATTGGAAGGAGGCTCCAACCCCCTAGTTTCTCAGGCTAGAACCTAAGGGAAGCTCCAACTCCCCAATTCTATCGCTACAACCAGAAGGAGGCTACAACCCCCTATGTTCTCCGACTACAACCGGAAGGTGGCTAAAACCACTTTTCCTTGCCTCGTCCAACCACCCTGATGTAGAAGTAGAATGATGGAACCACTATCACACTATCACTATAAGATATACCACTGTAACAACCTGTACCACTGACCTGCAACCAACCAACCTATAACAACATGTACCAAACAACCTATAATAAACCTGTACCATAAACAAGTGCATCAACCATGCACCAACCTATACCTCAATTTGTACCATCATCGAGTGCATAAACCATGCACCAAATATGTACCAATCATGCATCAAATACACATAAACTATGAATCATGAAGATGTACCAACATCATCAACTATACACCTCATGTATGTGCCAACTCATCAACTACGTGTCTCAACCATGTACCCAACATGTACCTCAACCAAAATATCTCATCAATATCATCATCCAAATCTGATTTGTAACTCTATAATAGACCCGGTGTATATGATAACATACATGCAAACCTTCCTTAACTTTAACAACAAGAGACTAGCATTTTCATCAAACTTTACTTTTGTCTCACATGACTAATTTTGGATTAGTCAACAACCCTAACTTGAAATAATCATAACTATGTACCTGTAATATATAAAGATCTGAAAATACTACACAATGTTCTTCAGTTTCATTTATGCAATTCCTGCAGGTTTCACTACTTGGATCCTCTCAAAAAATGAGTTATATAAAAAATAGCATACCTTATTGAATTATGGCTTTATCTAGAGAGAAAAATTGTAGAGCATGCCCCGAACGGAATGTTTGTTGCATGGATCTGAAAATTGAACACATAATAATAAAGACTGTAATCTAACCAATATATTTTTTCTTACTGAATTTGGATCGGTTAGGAATAAATTATAACGTTTTTACCCAAAGCACATGTTTTACACCAGTTTCAGTACTAGCCACAAACCCTATTTTCCACGTAGTGTAACTCCAAAAATAAAATGACCCACAAGATGAATTTTTTATCACATCTACTTGGATATGTTTCCTCAGCGGCCTCCCAATTTCATTCTATGAATCATTCTATACAAAAATTATTACGAAAATGGTGAGATGACCTGTAAATAACATACCTTAGAAAACATTATCAAAAGAATTTATCCTCCCTTGAATTTCGGTCATCTTTACTTCACGTTCCCTCTAAAATTAGGCTTATATATCCTTTGGTTACCTTAGTCACTTTCTCAAGTGTGATTAAAAATCAGATACAATTGCCTCTTATTTATAATTTCATGTAACTTCCTCAAGGGGCTACCTTCTAACCATCTTAACCCACTTTCCTTATTTTAGGGCTAACCCACTTCTAACCACTTCTCCAATTAGTAATTTGTCCGTTAACTTTATTATTTAAATAATTTATTTTGTATCCAATTTGACTTATAGTACACTCATCACTTCACTTTATTATTTAAATTACCTTCTAACAATCTTAACCCACTTTCCTTATTTTAGGGTTAAGCCACTTCTAACCACTTGTCCACTTAGTAATTTCTCCATTAAATTTATTATTTAAATAATTTATTTTGTATCCACTTTGACTTATAGTACACTCATCACTTCACTTTATTATTTAACTAATTTATTCTTTGCAAACACTTTGACTACTTTGAGCTTTTGGGGCTTCTAGATGACTCGTGAGGGTTCTCCAACTTCACATGGCCATAACTCTCTAACCGTGAGGTGTTATGTGACATTCCACATACCACCAGAAATGGCATGACATGTAATATCCATATAGAATAGTATTACCTAAAAATATATCAAAACTCATACCATTATCCATAAAAAAAACTTGTGTCTATTACCCCAACCATTGTTCTACCGAAATTCACTACCGAACTTTCTTCAAGCGTTGACATCAATGAAAACCAACCCAATTAATCAACAATATCCCCCTTTGGAAATGATGGAAACAATATGATGTAATACTGAAGTCATGTCACTCATGCTCCCCCTGTGACCATCACTCCCCCTAGAACCATTCTTCTGTGCTCTGCATCTGATAAATATCTCCCCCTTTGTCATCAATGGAAAAGGTATCTTTCCATCCAGGGATGCTCCCCTTAACTAAAATATCCTTGGGGATACTCTCCCTCGTTGAAAATAAAAATCATAACGAGGATTTCTCCCGCAAAGTATTGCTAAATACTATTATTTAAACTATGCTAATGATATATAATACTAGTAGGTGGGACCCCCTTTGTAGATTGGAGGATCAGAGATAGTCTATGCACACATTTTATGGTTTTTTTTTTATGCTGCTTAGAGGGTTCTACATGATTGATGAAAAAATATTGGTTTTATTGCGACATAATGGAAGATGGATAATGCACTTTATGTGATGATTTTGTTATTCTAAGCTCTAAATTCTATGTATGAAGTGGCATATATTTACTGTTGTTACATTTGATAGTGTTTCCATGATTTATTATCTGTTACACCTGCACAAAACACATGTTAGTAAAAACAAGAAACAAGATGAATGGAAAGAGACTTGGAATAAATCCAAGAAAAGGAAACTATGCTATGCTATGCTATACTATGTGAAATTGAAATTTAAAGAAGTTGATGTTAGTCCTAACTAGGAATGCTAGTGGCTATATGATTTTATTGAGTTATATGGGGTGCATGCGATATATGTTATAGTATGTTTTTTGCAATGGTTAATATAGATCGGGTGGCACAATTGGAAAGTAATGTGTGCAAGTTTCGATGCATAGATTAATGGCATGGATTAATGGTTGGTTGGATGTTGTGTACTACATAATTGAATGAGATAGAAGATGGAAGCGACATGAAGTAAATTCACATCACTCCATACTTCTCCCATTGGGATGTCACCCTAGCATGGTTATTGTTCATTTTGGTTTTGTTGTGGTTAATATTCGAGATTCAGGAATGGAAGGAACTGCTCGACCAAACTCTCATTTTTAAGGCCATTAGTTACAGGTATGGTTCTTTTTGCCCATCCGTGAATTTTCTCTGTGTATGAAATGAACGTTGGCTTAGTAATGTGTTGGTCTGTGTTTTCTTGAGGTTGGAAACTGTGTAAATGCGTGGTGTTTTCTATGGAATGACTTTGTGTGTTATTCATTGAAAATGGAAAAATCGATGGTTGGAGATACAATTTCATTGGTTGTTCTATATGGTGGAAACTGTGATGGCCTCTTGTTGTCTTTATGGGTTTTTGTTGGGGGGTTTCACTCTATTTATCCTTGTTGGTCGTCTCCTCATAGTTATGGTAACCACACTCAGTTGTATTTGGTGCTATGGGGTTTCTGTGTATGTTTTGAACCATCTTTTGGTCACTGCATATCTTTTTCACCTGGTTGTGGGCTCATTTTACGTTATTGGTATCAACACAGTTGGTTATTGGGTGGCCATTATGCCAAGAAATATTCTTTAGGGTTGATTGGTTGTACCTAGGTTTGCATTTCTATCGGCATTGTTAAATGATTCATCTCTTGAAAGGCATGAGGGTTATGCCTCTGCGCATTCTTGGTATTGGCTACTCTCTAGTAAGAAACCTCTATTCCTCTGCATCATGGTCTACCCTACTATTGAGCACTCAACACACCCTAAAATGTCTATGTCAAATTTTACTTTTTGGGTACCACTTAATCATTTTGCACTATCTGATTGGACTTCAATATGGAAAATGTTTCATTTTCTTATCATTTTGGCTCTTGTTAAGTCTTCCAAAGTTTGTTTGAATACGTAAAAACCCATAACTCAAAAGAATAACATTTAAATAAAGAATTGACAGTCAAAACTTTTCCCCGACAGGCTCGAATATTTGACATCGGGAAGAATTAAAAAATGAAAGAGAATCACTCGAGAGAACCGAGGTCACCGAGCACCAATTTTTCAGCATCGTCAAACATAAGTCGCTCTTTCATGACAAGCATCATGCAAGGATATCACCAAAAAATGATTCCCTTCGGCGTCAGTAAAGGGCAAAAAGAGTGAGCATTGAAAGAAGAAAGAAACGATATCATCGATCGCCGACTTCCGAAACATTTTCATCATCAGGGGTTTTCAAGGATGATAACCCATAAAGAAATGACGTGATAACCCATAAAGAATTTCAATCCCCAATACCTTTTCGGCATCGACAGTCCCAAGTTTATCTTAGAGCGCACAACTTGAACAAAGTCCTGAGTCCAACCCATGCCTACGAGCTAAGTCCTCGGTCTTCAGTACCATGAATCTCGAGCCAGTAGTTCCACGTTAGTGCCATACAATGAAATCGATCAATGTCAGAGGTTTTTCGCAGAAGGATATCAATAAAAATAAAATCTAACTTGGAACACCACTAAGTATAATTTTGGGACGAACTTACAAGAAAATTTAGACAAAGAACACAATAGATACACACGCAAAGGGAAGAAACGATGCATCCATTTCAAGACTTTATATTAGGTCCCCATCAAGCTCAAATTACATACAAGAGACATTGTCTACACCTTTTGGGCCAATCAACCTGGCTTACATTAAGAACATGAGAACTTTCACAAAAAAGGAAAACTATCAAAATTGTTTCTCATGTCTGAGAATAAAAAATGGATTTCGTCAATCATGCCTCTTCTGCGCATGGACTTTCTCCCCGGTTGTTTTGTGCACCCTGATATGTTTTCATTTTCTATTCTTCTGACACCCTGGGTGCTTTGCACAACTGCATGATTGTATATTTCACTTTCCGAAGCTATCTCTTGAGCCATGTTATGTTCCCTTCACAACCTTGCGATGCTGACACCTTAAAGGTCTTTGCCACCAATTATTGTCTTAATTCTCTATTTTCCTGGTAGAGTTTAACAATGGTGAGTTGTGCCTTCTCTAACTACTGAGTCGAATATTGAACATTAGAACCCAAGTCATCTTTCCTCCTCACTCTTCTCCCACATCCCCATCTTGTGTTTTCAACAGGTTCTATCTGAATAAAACGCATAAGTAATGCCTCGACGACCAATCTTTTGCACGACTCGATCTTGATTTGCTTTCCACAAGATTCTTTAATCTTCCTTGGCCTTCCTCATCTTCGGGGTATCTGTAGTTGGAGATGAATAGCTTCCAACCTTCATCCTCCCGGCATAACTTCTTCCACTTCGGCCTCCACATAGGGTGATACCATCATTTCCACATGGAGGTCAGAGTCTCCCTTGGAATCCTCAGGAATTCCGTTGTGAATAAGAACGAATCCTAGGCATTTTGGGGCTGAATCTTGGTGCTTCGACCGCTTCGCATGCCCCGTCTTTCATTTTGAGGAGTTCCCATGGTGAAACAACATATCTGTCTTATGCGTGGGGAACTTGACAAGGGCCCAAAGTGGAAAATTTGATCAGATTGGACTCGTGATAAGAATTACCAACAGTGAAAAAGATCGGCTAATGAGTAGAACACATGCAGAACATCCAGAATTTATAACAGAGTGGACAGTGAGTGAAAACATGCCAGGGGACACCAGATTCCCGACAACGATATGTTTTGAAGCAAACAAAAGATTTTTTGTGGCACATCCGCACAACGAGTATGTTCTGGGGCATGTGAGATGCAGTCGATAGGAGTTGCAGAGGGTGTGTGGTACAATGACCTGAATTTTCATTTCCCTAGTCTCCATGATGAGCTGATGATGGTTGATGTGCTTGTGGATGCGACTTATGTTTGCAAAACCTTCCTCGACCTGAGGTGCCTAACGACTTCCCTTATGACAGGATCCAATTCTTTTGGAACATACTTTTACTTTCAGCACATGTTCGGATCTGACATCCTTTCTCGACTCCAAGGGCCAACCGGCCACAGGCGCGACTTCAACTATTACATTTTTTCATACCTAATCCCTCATTCTGTGGCACGCGAATTTAACCCATCTTTGCTATAGTAGGAAAACCCCTCTACGGACTACACCAGGGTTCTAAAGTGCAGGCAGAGATAACCATTTAAAGTCTCCTACTTTTAATCAGTATCCCATCATTACCCCACAATCATACATAAAAGACATAGTATAGGGATCCGGTAGGCATACCTTAAACTCCGCGTCCAGTGTCGATCCCTTTGCGCTTAGTTGTTTCTCAACTGCAGATCTCCTCCCAAGGCCAACCTGCATTCACCAAAAGACAAACAAGAAACTACAAGCATGCATTATATATAAGGATTAGTGGGTTAGACATCATAACAAAAATTGAAACAAATCATAAAGATTTAAGACATCATTTGGCGGGTTGAAAAAAATATTTCTTTATATTAATATCACAAAATTCATTTACAATATGAGACCAACAACTACTCCTCGAACTTGGTCTTGGGCTCCTCTTCACCATGCACCAACTGATTCCATGTCTTCTTCTCCTCTTCAATTCTCTCTAGGGAAATGGCAAGGGTTTGCAATGGAGGAAGAAGGAATTCTGGCTCAAACTCACAATGTGGTTGCAAAATATTGGGGCAAAGGGGGAATACTAAAATGGGTTGAGTTTATATTCTCTCGTGGTTCTCTTTGGAATGGGGCCCCAAAACCTTATTTTATAGGCCAAAAGAGATAGTAACGGTTGGGGTGGCTGGCTATGGGCAGTCAAATGGTTAGGTAACGGTCCGAAAACTAGTATCCCTTTGCAATTTTCATTTTTTGCAAATTTTTTTAGTGTACACGGGCTATAGTGGTGCAGCAAGTGTGTGTACGTGGGTAGTAGTGGTTTAGGGAATGTACACCTTCAAAACAATGGTTTTTTAGAAGAGTTGTTTAAAGATGGCTTCACAAAGATAGAAAGTAAGATGACCTGATGCCAGGTATGCATGTCTGGTGCAATTTAGGGTTATAACAGATGCCCCCTAATGTGTGAGGTCAGAAGAGAATCTAATGGTCGAAATACATTACAAATATTCACCAATGTACGAAGTGAGTGAGCCCAGGGACCAGAGTTCAGGAGGTGCCATCTGCAAAATAACAATTTGTCTCACCGAGGTGGGCATACCCATGCTCAGGATTAAATAAACTCATGGATTCCAATGAAATACAATGCAGATCCATGTCATATAACTATATAAAGTGTAGTCATGAGTAGTACACAATGGATCTACATCTCAAAATCAAAAGATATACATGTATAGTATCCATCTTCAAGAAGTCGATGATGCCTGATGGCTAGAGGTGAGGTCTTTAGAGCTCGATCAACAACTTCAAAATATTCAAAACTCGGGTAGGAGTGTAATATCAGTGTACGACTTTACTACCCAGAGGTATTTGATGGCTCATCAGGAATAGACAAGAGGATCTTGGTGATCAAGTTGAGAACTTCATTGATTTTGAGAAAGGACTTGACTGGACTTTTGGGGTGGTCAGGCATGAGGACAAGAGACAAACTGCATAAGGGTTGACTCAAGTTTAGTAAAACTTCCCTTGGACAAAAACACGACAAAAGATGAGACTCAGGCAGCATGGCATTGACATAAGTTCACGATGCAGGAGGCAACGCGAACTCTCCATATGTTTGGAAGGATAACCAAACGGAGGAGGACACAACTCTATGTAGCAAGAACAAATTCCTAAGGTCATATTGAATCCTAGATATTGATGAACAAGCGAAAGGATGTGCTTTTTCCAAGGGTGACTCATTATGTTGTCAACAAAAGAAAATACTTTTCCCTTCCTCTTTTTGGGGTAAATTTGATTTTTTTGTCTTTTTCAATAATTTTGGGAAGCTTGAAAAATAATAAGAGAATGATATGTTACAAAGGAGGAACGCGTGTTGTAGACATACTAGTTCCAAGCGCAAGGAACACATTGATGCTCAGAGCAAGGGGACATATGTAGGAAATGGACACTTTGTAAAAATCCTCCATGGGTCAAGGTGTCAAGACGCAGAGGCAAAGTGCTACAAGGCTTGCATATAAGCCATGCCTCAGATGGTTCAATTGGGAGCAACATAGAGTCTTCATTAGGCCAAAGATGTAGGGATGCAAATGTGTTGGCCCTTGGTTATGGAAGAAAGTGAATATCAAGGAAGAAAAGGAAAAACACGAACTGCACGTAAGACACACTGACTACTACTAGGTCGAAGTGAGAAAAAGAGAAGAAAAGATGGAGCAAAGTAAGAGAAAGAAAGACATTGGACAAAGATATTGAGGATGACAGATAAAAAATAAAAAAAGATCTTGGACAAATCAACAAGCAGAAAAATCCACCGTTGGATCCTTTGGAGCACTGCGTGAGAAGGAAGGAAACACAGGCTGGCGAAGCCCTAAAAATGTGAGACAAGTTGACCTAGGGTTTTAGACACCTAGGGTTTTGGTATCTAGGTTTTTGACACCTAGGTTTTGTTCTAAGGCTGTTGGTGAGTGATTGTAATGTATAAATAAGAACCTAGATGAGGGAAGAGGGTTCGTTCTAGTTTTTGTTATTGACATGAGGGATTGTTGTGTGTGAGAGAGAAGTGATAAGTGTAAGAGACTTATGTGATTGTAATATCTTCAACTGGGTGTGAATATTAGTCCTGCAGCTGGGTGCATAGGAAGGGGAAAGATATAGAGCAGGAGAAGGAAGATCTTCTAGCTGAGAGCACAGACAAGAACTGTATGCTTCATCTTAATATATTATAAATAACAATTATGTGGACGTAGCCCTAGAGAGAGGGTGAACCAAATATATTTTGTGTTGTGTGTGATTAATGCTTTGTTCTTTTCATTTGTAGACCATTGTTGCATCACTATGTTAGATCTAATAGATAGTTCTGCAGAGTAGATCTAAATTGGTAAATAATATATAATTCCTATATTGATTTTGTATTGGATCCACTTGATATCTCCTTGGTTGTAGACATCCCTTTCCTGCAACCTCCCCATAGCTACTTCGAGTGAGACTGCATCTTCTTTGCAGGTGTTGCCGAAAGGGACAATAGTTAGGGCTTGTTGGTGCTCTCTTGGAGCTAAACCTTGGGTCTTCCCCTATGCCAACAAATGGTTCCGTTGCTAGGAAAGGAATCTTCTTGAGGGAATGTCAAGGTGGTTTCCATCAAAGACATAGATTCCGAAGTGGATAGAAGACCAAGAAAAGGACTTCGTTGAAGCCTAGAATAAGAACCCTAATCTTAGTACAGAGGATTGGTTGGAGAGATATATCTTTATTGATATACATGAAATTTTCTTTGGAGGAATCCACCAGGATCTATATGAGTGGCTAGCTAGGTTAGGAGATACCCAATTTGAGATCAGATCTAGGCCACCTATGTTTCGAATGTCAGTGCTGATCAAGAAGGTCAAGAGATTTGATAACACTGTGTCAAGAGAAGTATATCACTGTTTTGATAGTACCATTGGAGGGTATATCACCGAGTTTTTTGTTGATAGAGTAGAGTCATATAGCCAATCCAAGAGGTATTTCTTTAAGGGACCCAGAGGATAAATTTTACATTTTCTGAAGTTGAGGATCAAGATGCTATTGCATGAGAAGAACATCTTGAAGATACAGTATCTAAATGGATCTGAAAATGATAATGTTCAATAATTTGGACAACGATAGCGATAGAAAGGCTAGACATATGCGCAGTGGGAGAGTGTTTAGAGAAGTCCATCTTGCAAACCTATTTAAGAAGAACAATGGGAACGAGGGTTTCTATAGTGGCGAAGAGGCAGATATGACAGATTAGGAGCATCCAGAGGAAGGGAAAGTTCAAGAACCTCGCCAAGAAGAACCTTAAGCTTCAGGAACTGCGCCAACTATCGAAGTAAGAACTATTAATCCTATTGTTGTTTCAACAACATTAAGCAATCAGAGTAATCAGAGTCACCAAAGAACTCAGAGCACTATCACTAGTAGTCTGCCACATACTCGGTCCAAAAACCTAGGGAGATCTATGGCAGACGAGATGAGGTTACCCACCTTTAGAGGAGATGGATTCGAAGACCCTGAACATCACTGGTTTCTCTGCGAAGTTGTGTGGAGTATTAAGAATATCACCGATGAAGCTGTCAAATGAGCTGAGTTTAGTACTACCCTAAGAGATCATGCATTGAGCTCGTATATGAAATTTGTCCAAGGAACTACACCTAAACTGCTGAATTCCATTAAGACTTCACTAATTGCTGAATTCAAGAAACCTAAGTCAGAATCATAGTGCATTATAGAACTGAAATAAATCAAGCAAAGAATAGTTGAACCGGTATGGGAGTTTGATCAGAGATTCAAGACCTTGATAGGCCATCTAAGTTTTCAAATCCCAGATGAGAAGAACAAGGAATGATTCATTGTTTCCCTCCTACCACACATCAGAGTCCCTCTGGTGCAACATAATATTGCTTCGTAGGTTGAGGCATTGGAGATATCCATGAAGCTAGAATCAGCCCCTATGGGAGAATCCATCTTAGGTATGAGTAAAATCTTGAGTCAGCTAACTAGTTTATCTCTGTAGGTCGAAGATATGAATAAAGACAAGGGAAAAGATAAAAGAGAATAAATCTGGTGTGTCAGGTGAAGATCAGAAGGCCATGACAAGGAACATTGTCCCCTATTTCACGAATACTTGGCCTCTAGAGCTCTGAGCCCCTTGAAACAAGTTACCCTACCCTGGTGCGATGTATGTAGAAACATACATCGCCTAGGTGAGTGCTACTACATGTAAAATTATGTTCAGACACCCACAAATTTGTATTGCATATTCTGTAAGTCCATAGGACATGATGATAGGGATTGTAGGGCTTACGATATCATGCATGAAAGGTCAAGGGATATATAAAAGATTCAAGGTGAAGTACAACAAGAAGGAAAAACTACATAGTATAACTCCCCTGGGAGAGTAAACTTCAACCCTCGTGGTGGATTACGAGGAAGGGGAAGAGGAGGAGGTATGGGTTGAGGTTGAGGGAAAATAATATGTTATAACTGCACACAACCTGGACACTTGGCAAGGGACTATCAGAACCCTTGTACCACTTGCATCTATTGCAACTCTTTCGAGCATGTCATCGAGGAATGTCAGCATTGCTGGCTAAAATTCAAGAGAAACGGGGACCTCATCAGAACTCGTAGATACAATTGATCAAAGACGAACCTCACAAAGAATACCCTAGAGTCATTGTTATCACTAGAGGATACGTTGTTACAGGAGAAGACAGAATGATCGAAGGAAAAACTACAGAAGAATCAGGAGTCAGGAAAGTTGCAGAGAAGACACAAACTTTTGATGCAAAGAAATAAAAAAAAATGTTCGAGGAGGCAAGAAGAGAATTCAGGGGAGACCAAGGCTCTTCATCGAAGACATGACCAAAAGTAAGAGAATGTCGAATGCCTCTGGAATTCGATCAGTCTTCTTCACCTAGAGATGGAAAGGAGGCAAGTAAACTTGTCATCTTCTTGTATACGTTTATAGAGATAATTAAAGACGAGAAAGCTATACAAGAACTGCAAAATTTGGTCAAAAAGTATGATATAGAAAGGGTATATCCTTTACTGAATAAAGTATTACATCAACTATCCAAGAAGACAAGGACGAATAAAGAACTACACCTGAATGCTCAGATTGGAGAATATGATATAGACTATGTGGTCCTCGACTTAGGGTTAGAGGTCAATGTCATGACGAAGAAAACCTGGGCACTGATGGGAAAACCTAAGTTGATCTATTCCCCTATAAGGCTTAGGATGGCTAATCATCAGGCAGTAAGCCCCTTTGGAAGATTGGAACATGTCCCTGTGGACATCAATGAAGTTAGGACATTTGCAGACTTCGAGGTGATTGAGATAGTTGATGATAGTTGTCCTTACCTTACGTTGTTAGGAATTGATTGGGCCTTCAATAATTCCACTGTGGTTGATTTAAAGAAAATTCGAATGACATTTGAAGGAGATGGCCTTATGGTCATCACACCGTTAGATCCCGATGAAGGTCTATGATACATTGATCCCATAAGATAAGAAGGTTGTGCATATGAACTGGAAAACATATACAAATTAACAGCCAGACAACAGGATTACATTAATCCTACAACGGATGGAAATTTGAGCTGGCGAAGTGAAAAAACATGTTCATTAGACTCAGAAGAAGCACTGGAGAAATGGCAGAACAAAATGTACGAAGTATCTACAAGGATATGTGCTAGATTAACCAGAGAAATACACTGGATCGACACAACAGTAAGTAACTTACCCACCTTTGATGGTCTGAATCCCTTAGAAACCTTCTTATTGGACTTTGAAGAAAGTGTACCAACGCAACAATGCTTGTTGGCAATGGATGAGGCCTTCAAATCCACACCAGAAAGATGGTGAGGGACACATAAAAACAAAATCACAGAATGGGTACAATGTCGTACCCTCATAACCGCATGGTTCTCAACACAAGTAGAAGGCTGTGAAGTTCGGTACACAGGTCGAAGCTGCCCGAAAGACCATGTGTGAAGTTGCAAAGAATCTTGGAGCAATATTCCTCAAGAGCAGTGGGTGCACAAATTCATAAACAAGATGGACACTATCCCTATCAACTGGTACCTTCAAGTAGATTTGGGCCTCATCACTGCAGATTGGGTAGGTATGACTCAGAACTTTGTCACCACCTTTTTATTCAAAAGCCAATATCCTACAGTAGATCAATAATTACACACTGTAAGACAAAAAGTATTTGAGGAGGCACCAAGCCTCCCTTTGAAGAAATAAGAGGATGAATGGATTGTGCCTCTCCAGAAACTGCAAGGTTGTTACAACATCAATGCTGACGAAGACAATGATCCTAGGAAGGTGAACATCGTAGAAACAGAAGGCCAGAGAGATGTGGAAGGACCAGGAGTTGAGATACCATTTATTGGACGACTGATCAAGATCAAGAAAGTCAATATTGGAACAGAGAAAACATCGAAGCTTGCAAATGTTGGATATTATTGGGATGCTTCCACTATTGACAAGATCATCGAGTTACTGCATGAATATTAGGACTTGTTTCCAACCAAGTTCACTAATATGAAGGGAATTAAAAGGCCTATGGGAGAAATGAGGATCCCTTTGAAACCATATGCAAGACCAGTCAAGAAGAGACCCTACAAATTGAACCCTAAATATAAAGAGAAAGTGAAGATTGAGCTCGACAGAATGTTGGAAGGAGGGATTATAGAACCTGTTGAAGAATCATAATGGATTATCCCTATGGTGATACAAGACAAGAAGACAAGAGAGATCAGGATCTAGGTAGACCATAGGAAGCTGAATGATTTCTATTTGCATGACCCCTTCCCTACGCCATTCACTGACAAAGTGTTAGATAATGTAGGAGGTGAGGAAGTATATTCTTTTACAGATGGATTTTCAGGATACCATCAGATCCGGATTTCCAAGGAAGATCGCCATAAGACTACCTTTGCCACAGAATGGGGATCCTACCAATATACAGTAATTTCATTTGGATTGAGAATGCCCCATCCATCTTTTCTAGGGTGGTAGTCAAAGCAATCAAGGAGTTCCTACATAAGTTTCTAGAAGCATACTTTGATGATTGGACTATTTTTAGTTTATTTCATATCGAATGTTTAAGGCTAATGTTGGACAAGTGTAGGTAGTCTCAAATTGCCATAAACCTGAAGAAGTGCATTTTATTTTCACCATTTGGAGTGTTGTTAGGTCATATTGTATGCAAGCAGGGATTGCTGGTAGATCCATCTAAAATTTCCATCATAGTCGATCTACCCCTTCCTACTTCAGTCAAACAGTTGTGCACTGTGCTGGGACACACATGATATTATAGGAATTTCATTAAAGGATATTCCCAGATTACAACACCCATGGAGAAGCTTTTGAAGAAAGACTGTCAATTTCACTCGACAAATGAATTCCAATAGAGCTTCGGCACACTGAAATGGAAAAGGGTTACTGTGCCTATTCTGGTTTTCCCAGATTGGAGTAAAGAGTTTCACGTGCATGTTGATGCAACTTCTATTTCACTAGGAGTTGTGTTAGCACAACCAGGAACATGAGACATCAACCACCTGTTGTCCTTTGCTAGCAGGAAACTATCAAATGCTGAGATTAATTACACCACTATTGAGAGAGAAGGGTTAGCCATGGTGTATGCACTGCAAAAATTTCACCACTACTTGTTGGGAGGACACTTTAAAATGTTTACTGATCACTCCGCACTGAAATACCTAGTCAACAAGCCAGTGTTGGGGGGACGAATATGCATATGGATTCTTCTATTTCAGGAATATGATTTTGAAATTGTTAGTAAGCAAGGGAGAATGAACAAGGGTCCTGACCACTTGTTGAGGTTGGAACATGGAGAAGAACCCACTAGTTTGGAGGATAAACTACCAGATACACAACTGATAGCCAATAGAAAGATTGATGACCACTTCGTAGAGATAGTCCAGTTCCTGTCAATAAGAATGGCACTGAGTGAATATATAATCACCCAGAAGAAACAACTAGTAGTGTGCGCTACATAATTTTCACTTATAGCGGGCCAGCTATACAAGATGGGCCCTGATAAGATATTAAGAAGGTGTTTTATGGCGGCAGAAAGACCATTAATCCTTGCTAAAGCTCATGAAGGAATTGCAAAAGGACACTATGCAAGGAAATCCACTGTGAAAAAGGTTCTTCGAGATGGCCTTTGGTGGCCTACCTTACACAGAGATGCTAAGGACTATTACATAGCTTGAGATGTATGCCAAAGAATTGGGAAACCATCCAGAAGAGATGAAATGTCGTTAGCACCACAACTGACCCTACAAGCATTTGAGAAATGGTCCATTAGCTTCGTGGGACCTATTAACCCACCAGGGAAGCACACATGAGAAAGGTACATAATTACTGCGACATAGTACTTGACCAGATGGGCCGAAGAAAGAGTAGTTAAGTACTGTAGTTCCACTACATATGTGCACTTCATATTTGATGACATCATAACCAAGTTTGGATGCCCAAAAATCTTTATGAGTGATCAAGGCACACATTTCATTAATAAAACAATTGAAGCCTCAATTGAGGAATTTACAGTTCATCATTAGAAGAGAACACCTTACCATCCACAAGTAAATGGGACAGTTGAAGCATTCAACAAGATCTTGGAGAGAATGCTAACAGAGATTTGTAGTGTCAATAGAGACGACTGTGATTTAAGAGTACTAGTAGTATTATGGGCCTATAGAACCACTTGCAAGAAGCTAACAATGCAGACCCCCTTTAAATTGGTGTATGGTCTTGAAGTCGTTGTACCAATGGAATATTTGGTACCAAGCTTAAGAATTATTTCCTTTATAGATATGGACACAATGGCGTTTTTTGAGAGACGCTTTCACAGTTGGTCAAACTGGAGGAAGAGATATTTGTTGCAGGATTTCATCAACAGGTCCAAAAAGAAAGAGAGAAGTCTTACTATGACAGACACATTAAGAAGAAGGCATTTAAGCAAGGTGATCTGTTATTGGTATATGACAGTAAATTCACGAAGCATCTAGGAAAGTTCAGAACTCATTCGCTTGGGCCATATGAGGTTGCCTATGTTACAGAAGGAGGAGATGTGCAGTTGAAGACTTTGAATGGAGAATGGAAGGAAGGTTTGGTGAACGGGAGACGACTGAATTTGTATTATGAAAACCAAATGCATCGCAGCTCTCGATAAAAGCATGAGGATAAGGGTCCAGGTACTAGGTGCAGTTAAAACTAGGTACCAGACACAAAAAAGACAACCTGCACAAAGGGAGGAAGGGAGGACTAGAGCTAGAAGCATAGGCTGCCTTGCGCAGTCTGAAGATAAAGAAAAGCCGAGGGATCAGATATGAAGTGCCTCGGGATGAGTCACATGTGAGTATTGGAGGCCTGTTGGCCCTTGGTTATGGAAGCAAGTGAAGATCAAGGAAGATAAGGAAAAATGCGAACTGCATGGAAGACACAGTGAATGCTACTGGGTCGAAGTGAGAAAAATAACAGAAAAGATGGAGCGAAGTAAGAGAAATAAAGACATTGGACAAAGATATTGAGGATGACAGATCAGTAAGAAAGATGGATATTGGACAACTCATCAAGTGGAAAAATCCATCGTTGGATCCTTTGGAGCACTGCACGAAAAGGAAGGAAAGACAGGCTGGAGATGCCATGAAAACATGGGACAAGCTGACCTAGGGTTTTGGACACCTAGGGTTTTGGTATCTAGGGTTTTGACACCTAGTTTTCGGCCTAAGGCTGTCGTTGAGTGATTGTAATGTATAAATAAGAACCTATATGAGGGAAGAGGGTTCGTTCTAGTTTTTTTTATTGGCATGAGTGATTTTTGTGTGTGAGAGAGAAGTGCTAAGTGTAAGATCCTTCTGTGATTGTAAGATATTTAGCTGGGTACGAAGATTAGTCCTGCAGTTTGGTGCACAGGAAGGGGAAAGATAGAGAGCAGGAGAAGGAAGATCTGCTAGCTGAGAACATAGACAAGAACTGTATGCTTCATCTTAATATATTATAAAGAATAGTTATGTGGACATAGCCCTAGAGAGAGGGTGAACCATGTATATTTTGTGTTGTGTGTGATTGATGCTATGTTCTTTGTCATTTGGTAGACCGTTATTGCATCACTGTGTTAGATCTGATAGATAGTTATGAAGAGTAGATATGAACTGGTAAATAATATATAATTGTTGTATTGATTTTATATTGGATCCACTTGATATCCCCTTGGTTGTAGACATCCATTTCATGCAACCCCCCCATAGCTACTTCGAGTGAGACTGCATCTACTTTACAAGTGTTTCCGAAAGAGCCAGTAGTTAGGGCTTGTTGGTGCGCTATTGGAGATGAAACTTGGGTCTTCCCTTGTGCCAAAAAATGTGATTAATAAGACACAATGATAACTTCCTTCAGTGTAATTTTAACGAGCCTAGAGAATGTAAGATCGACGGTTTTTCATTTTTAGAGAGTCTAAAAAAGCATAAAAGGAGACTCCACTAGGGTACCTTTTTCGAAGGTAGTCTAGTCGGCTCGAAAAAGGGGTAAAATAGCACCAAACAAAGGTCTATTCAAAACCATTTTAACAAGTGTGACAAAAACAAGATCACTCGACAATCTTTTCATTTTTAAGGAGTCTAAAAAGAGCTTAACTATGGACTCCGTAAGGGATGTTCTTTTGGACCAATTTAAAGAGTGTGAAGAAACAAGGTCACTCGGCCATATTTTCAATTTTAGGGAGTCTGAAAAGAGCTTAACTATGAACTCTGCGTGTAACATCCCAAAAATTAAATTATTTTTGAATTAGAAATTTCTTAGAAAAATTATTCCAGTTTTGGTAAATTCGAAAGTGGAAATTTTTTTCCATTTATGGTAATTCTGAATTTTGAATTTGGTTAATTGTAATTAATGATTATGACTATTGGGAAGAGACCTGATTTGACCCAACTAGCTACTTGACTATGACACTTGTATGAAACAAAATATTTATAGTTATTGCAGGAGGACAAATGGAACAACCATGTTGAAATCAACTGACTATGACTCCATGAGTGGGGAACATGTTGGAACTACCTCAGGGATGATTGTTACAAGTGGAAAATCCAGAATTTGGCCATTGGCAGCCCATGAAAATCAGGGATTTGGAAAGGTGAGAAAATTCCCAAGGGAGGGAAAAAGACCTAGGCAAAAAGGGATTTTGGATATATAGCATATGTGAGGAGGTAGGATGCTTCCTAGTATGCTGGGGAAAATTTACTGACTCTTGATTCTATGAACACTACTGGCTGAGTGTGAGGCAAGGAAAAGAATGCTGAAAAATTGAAAGGCATTTCTTGAGGAGGATTTCTGAGTTAGCCCTCATGGATTCAGGGTCAGGCTAGGGGGTGAACAGGACAAGTGATTTGGTTGCCCTGTTCTAAGGTTGGGAGGAACGTGGTTGTTCCCTTTGTATTCCAATGAACTGGTTCAGATATGTTATCCTATTCCTTCTTTGTTTGAATGATTAAATAACTTATGTAATGCATCTATTAATTCTGAATTGAAATAATACCATGCATGAAATCTGTTCGATTGTGTGAATCTTAAAAACTGACAGAACACCTCAAAAGAATTTAGTTCTGCGTGACTCTTTTCTGTTGGTTTAAATACTGAACGAATGCTATAATTTTCCTTTTATTTTGTACGTTTGTTGAAAGGGTACGCATGACTAAATTCTGGAAATATTTATTCTATAGGCTAAATTACTACTATACGGTGACAAAACTGTAGGATAATTTCCTAGTGTATTGAAACTCCTTATGAAGAACTATCTATGTATAAATGGGATTGAAATCAAGTTCATATACATGTGCATTTACATTCCTATAAGTAAACTTCAGAGTCATAATACTTATTTGAGACTTCCATTCTCGCATATAATTAAATCAGAACTAGTACGGAACGATATTTATTCCATGATATATATATATATATATATATATATATATATATATATATATATATATATATATATATATATATATATATAT
>ML794365.1:95193-107976 GCA_009831015.1 Picea engelmannii | reverse complement strand
ATATATATATATATATATATATATATATATATATATATATATATATATATATATATATATATATATATATATGTTCCTATACTATATAAGTAATAAATTTCTCCAACAGGCATGTAACTACAACTGTATAAATGAAATGCTGAATACAGGAGACCATTAAATTTTTCTGAAATAGACAATCTGAAACCTCTCAATAAATTGTATTTGCAGCTCAAGATTTATTTATCTACACAGTGTAAATGAAATTGAATAATGTAGCCATGTACATACATTCATATGCTTACAGTCCTATAAGTGAATGAATATACAAAAAACATATTACATAAATTGAAATTTCAATCATATCCATGCTAAATCGAAAATCAAAAACGAGGAAATCTATATATGTATGGAATAAGGAAGAAAATACACTTTCGTATCCTACAGTGAGGAAGATATAGAGTCATAGTATTCACAAAAATATCGAAGTAAAGAAAAACAATATGGAAGACTCATATCGCGCAATAGATATGATATAGATATGTATGTACAACAGATTCAATTTACAAAGTGTAAACCTTCAGAAATATATAAGTTCCTTTTCCATACAATGTGCAAATGCAAGTTCAGACTATACAGAAATTTGATACTGAATATTCAATTTAAGACGAGAGCCACAGTAAAAAAATTGTAAGTATAGGATGAGACCAGAATGGCAAGAAGATTTGAATAAAATCACCCAACAATCATTACATTATTTCAAATAGATAGGGGAAAGTCCTGTAGATGAATCTTCAAAGGAGTTATTACATATAGCAATCAGACTAGAAAATCAAGAGTACAATTTGGGAATTCTCCTCTTTCTAGCCACTACAGGAAATTGGACGAAACAATATCGAACATACATAAATCTAAATTGAAACTTTGTCCTTCACTGCTTGAATTCCTTAAGGGTTTACAAAGGTAACTCAAATACCTTTTGCGCCGAGGACAGGAACGAAACATCTGAAATTTTGCATAAACGAAAGCTCTGGAAAGATTTATCATTTAAAATATTATCATTTATATGAAAGAAAGATAGACGAAAAATACCAACATAATGATAAATGTAGTAACTGAGTATTCCAAAGTGGCACTCAACTTATGACTTACATACTCGTTTTCTTTCCTTGTCGCTTTCTGGCTAGATAGGCGTCCGGGCCAAGGGAGATGGTCCAATGACTCCCTCATGGGTACCCTTGCATCAATAGGGCCCATCATTAGTGATACATACCAAATATTTAAATGAATAAAACTAACAATAAGGAAATATTTACACAATAACAAATGGATTTAATGAAATGAAATAATCGACAATACTAGTTTTCTTTTAACATATAAATGGTATAAGTCATGCTGTGCGAAGACATAGTATAAGATTTTCACGCAGAACCGAGACTATATCTAACTGTTGAGTTTAACCTTTCTAGAACAAAATCGTAGAGAATATTTATAAAGCAACAATCAATACAGATATATTCCTTCTACTGAATCCAAATGGGTAGACCACGATAATGATAATAACTGCTATAATATTTTCAACAGAGAGACCATAAGAAACTAACGAAAACCAGGACATAAAAACCTAGGATTTTCTTTTACCTAAAAGAAATGTTGCAGGTGTAAATTCCCTAAGTCAGAATGGGGGTTTAGGATGCCGAGACCTCTCAAGGAATTAGAGATTTAATCTACAGTAAGAATTACATACAGAAATGGGAAGCAGTCCAGAAACGTTACAGTGAATAACTATAATGTGAGATTTAAGTAAAACAAGTAATATTGACGTGATTGTCCTTCCACTGTAATAAAGAACCCGAAATTCATTTCATAACTAGAACACAGGGTCACCAAAAATATTACCAGAGAGGGAAAATGGCGACATTGTTCCACCCGGTAGCGTTTTTCCCAAATCAACGACATTCTCCAGTAAGAAAATAATATGCAGAGCCTTTTGAAAGACTCCAGAATGAAACAACAAACACATTAAAACCCTAATAGGAACCTTAAATACTCTGTTTAAATGTTGAAGGTACAAAGGGCAGTCTAGACATGTGACGAGGGTAGAGTTGGAGTGACTGGAATGGATGAAGGGCCAGGTAAGAGAATCGTAACTCGCACACAAAGGTTTTCCATTAAAGGATAGCGGCAGAGCCTTAACTCCCTTCTGACAGTAATCCACTCTTTCACATCAAGAAATTTGTGAAGTAAATGAATTCTTCCGAGACTCGACAAGTTGGCACATGTATACGTTAACTGTTTTGTTACAGTTAGCTTATCATTCGAGAGAAGGTTCTTTGGAACTTCATTTGGTTAAGTCGAAGTAACATAAGTTTACGTTAATCAAACTTTGTTGGGTAAAGGGATCGTAATATTACTAATCTTGGATAATTCGTAAAAGGAACCCATCGACAATCAGAACTATGTATATCAATGATAAACGCATACCACTAAGCCACTTCCTTTCAACTATGGGTATAGATATGTCCCAGTGGCGATAGCTAGATTGTTATGAAAAGACACTTAAGTATTAAGATGAAAGTGACACCGCTAGGATAGTTCTAGGTATACAAAAACCAGTATCAATTAGACAAGTTTCAACAATGCAATTCAAGAAATGCATGAGAAAGGGTTGTCAAGTTTATGCCATCCATGTAACAAACCTGTTAGAAAAAGAAGATAAACCCAACTTGGAGGACTTTGTTGTTCTACATGATTTCAGAGACGTGTTTGTTGATGAAATAACTAAATTACCCCCTAGAAGGGAGATAGACTTTGCTATCGACCTGCTACCTAGTTCAGCCCCTATCTCTAAAGCACATTACTGAATGAGTTTATCGGAATTGACATAATTAAAAATTCATCTACAGGAATTATTGAACAAAGAGTATATCGGACTGAGTGTTTCACCATGGGGAAACCGATCCTCTTTGTGAAAAAGAAAGATGACACTCTAAGACTATGTATCGATTATAGACAATTAAACAAAATGACTATTAAGAACAAGTAGCCCTTACTTAGGATAAATGATTTGTTCGATCAAGTAGGTGGGGCAAAGATCTTTTCAAAGTTGGATTTACGATCCGGTTATCACCAAGTTAGGATAAAAGATGAGGACATAAGAGAAACAGATTTTTGAATAAGATATGGACATTACAAATTTGTAGTTATACCTTTCGGACTCACTAACGAGCCAGCTACGTTTATGATTTTAATGAACAATATTTTCAGTCAGTACTTGGACAAGTTCATATTAGTATTTATTGAGGATATTCTGGTTTATTCTAAAACAAAAGAAGAACACGAAGATCACTTAAGAATAGTTCTGCAAACTTTGAGGAAGCACAAATTGTATGCTAAATTCGATAAGTGTGATTTTTATCAAAAGAAAATACAATACCTAGGGCATGTAATATCTGCAGAAGGCATTACAGTCAACCCTGAGAAAATAAGAGCCATCATGGAATGGATGACACCTAAGGATGTAGCAGATATCCGGTCATTCATGGGAATCAATGAATATTACCACAAATTTATAGAGGGATTTTCCAAAATTGCTTACCCTATATCATCGTTACAAAAGAAGGGGACCAATTTCAACTAGTCACAGAAGTGTCAAGAAAGTCTTAATAAGTTGAAGGGATTGTTAACAACCACACCCATTTTAAAGGTAGAAGATCTAGACAAAGACTTCACCGTCTGTGTAGATGCGAGTAAAGGACTAGGTGGTGTCCCAACCAAGGAAGGGAATGTTATTTTCTATGAGTCCCGAAAACTAAAGGAACATGAGAAAAACTACGTCACTCATGACTTAGAATTGGCAGTAGTAATACACGCCTTAAAAATGTGGTGACTCTACATAATGAGCATAAATTTTTTGTTATTGACTGACAATAATGGTGTGAAATTCCTTTTTAGTTAGCCAGACCTTAATGCAAGGAAAGCAAGGTGGCTAGCCTTCTTGAGCGAATTCGACTTTGAAGTAAGACATATCAAGGGTAAGGAAAATAAAGTAGTTGATGCTTTAAGAAGAAGAATTCATGGCTTATTTGAAATAAATGTTAGCAAGGAAAAAGGTGATCTTGAACAAAAGATAAAGACTATAGGTAATAACGATGAGAAGTAAACTCAAACAGTGGCAGAATTACAAGACATTGCATGAAATTCAGACAAATCGGATCTGAGTATTGATAAAAATGGTCTACTACAATTTAAAAACAAACTATGCATACTAGATTTGACAGAATTAAGGTTAACAGTTTTGGATGAGGTGCATAAGAAACCATATTTTGGTCATCCAGGATACCAGAAAATGATAGCAACACTTAAAATTATTTTATTGGCCTAATATGAAGGGTGAAACAATAGAATACTTAGCTAAGTGTCAATATTGTCAGTAGGTAAAGGCCGAACACCAGCATCCAGCTGGCCTATTACAACCCTTACCGGTGCCAGAATGGAAATGGGAGACTATATGGCAGGAATTTATTACAGGTTTGCCTAAAACTCAGAAACTTAATGATTCTATTATGGTGGTAATCGATAAACTTAGTAAGTTTGCACACTTTATTCCTGTAAAGTCTACATTTAAATCTATTAACATCGTTGAAATATTCATGAAAGTAATTTTTAGACTACATGGTATTCCTAAAATGGTGATTTCAGATAGAGATGTGAAATTTACATCTTCTTTTTGGAAATAATTGTTTGCAGGGCTAAATACTGATTTGAATTTCAGAACGAGTTATCATCCACAAACAGATGGACAAACTAAATGAACAAACCAAATCGTAGAATATATTCTCCACATGTATGTAAGAACAAAACCAAGCAAGTGGGAAGACTACTTGCATTTGGTATAATTTGCATATAACAATGGGTACCAAACTTTGGCTAAATTGAGCCCCTTCAAGGTACTGTACGACATAAAGTGTACAACTCCAATTAGCTGGGACAACCCAGTTGAACGACTCATGGTTGGACTAGAGATGCTCCAAGAAATGGATAATGCGGTAAGAAAGGTACAACGGAACTTAAAAGAGGCACAGGATAGACAAAAAATCTATGTGGACCAGAAAACAAGACACTTGGAGTTTCAAGTGGGAGATCATGTTTACTTAAAAGTCAAAGCCTAGAAGAGTTCACTAAATCTAGGGAACTATGCCAATTTGGTACCTAGGTTTTGTGGGGCCTTCGAGATACTAGCTCGAATTGGACCCATAGCATCCCAACTTGCACTTCCAACCAATCTAAAAATTCATAATGTATTTCATGTTTCTTTGTTAAAAAAGTATGTTCATGACCCTACTCATATGATTGATTGGAACTTGGTGCAGGTGGAACTAGAAGGTGAGTTCCAAGCAGAACCTCTGTGCATTCTTGACCAGAGAGAAATAACACTTCGAAACAGAGTCGTCGCTCAAGTAAAGGTGCAATGGAAGCACTTTATCCTTGAGGAGGCCACTTGGGAGTTGAAGGGAGATTTGCAGAAATCTCATCCAATCCTATTCCAGGAAAGGAACGAACACTGAGGAAAATGTTTTCTTGAAGGGGGAAAGGATGTAACATCCCCCAAAATAAATTATTTTTGAATCTGAAATTTCTTAGGAAAATTATTCCATTTTTGGTAAATTTGAAATTCGAATTTTTTTTCCATTTATGGCAATTCTGAATTTCGAATTTGGTTAATTTTAATTAATGATTATGACTATTGGGCAGAGACTTGATTTGACCCAACTAGCTACTTGACTATGACACTTGTATGAAACAAAATATTTATAGTTATTGCAGGAGGAAAAATGGAACAACCATGTTGAAATCAACTGACCATGACTCCATGAGTGGGGAACATGTTGGAACTACTTCAGGGTTGATTGTTACAAGTGGAAAATCTAGAATTTGGCCATTGGCATCCCCTAAAATTCAATCATTTGGAAATTTGCGAAAATTCCCAAGGGAGGGAAAAAGACCTACGCAAAAAAGGATTTTGGATATATAGCATGTGAGGAGGCAGGATGTTGCCTAGTATGCTAAGGAAAACTTACTGACTCTTGCTGCTATAAACACTATTAGCTAAGTGTGAAGCAAGGAAAAGACTCTTGAAAAACAAATAGGCATTTGCTGAGGAGGAGTTCCGAGTTAGCCCTCATGGATTCATGGTAAGGCTAGGGGGTGAACAATACAAGTGATTTGGCTGCCATGTTCTAAGGTTGGGAGGAGCATGGTTGTTCCCTTTTTCTTCCAGTGAACTGGTTTAGATATGTTATCCTATTCCTTCTCTATTTGAATGATTAAATAACTGATGTAATGCATCTTTTAATTCTGAATTGAAATAATACCATGGATGAAATTTGTTCGATTGTGTGAATCTTAAAAAATGACAGAACGCCTCAAAATAATTTAGTTATGAGTGACTCTTTTCTGTTGGTTTAAATACTGAACGAATGCTATAATTTTCCTTTTATTTGATATGTTCGTTGAAAGGGAATGCATGACTAAATTCTGGAAATATTTATTCTATAGACTAAATTACTGCTATACGGTAGTAAAACTGTAGGATAATTTCCCAGTGTATTGAAACTCCTTATGTAGAACTATCTATGTATAAATGGGATTGAAATCAAGTTCATATACATGTGTATGTACATTCCCATAAGTAAACTTCAGAGTCATAATACTTATTCTAGACTTCCATTCTCATATAGAATTAAATCATAACTAGTACGAAACACTATTTATTCCACGATATATATGTGTGTGTGTGTGTGTGTGTGTGTCTATTTATAGTTGGCGATCTACGCCGACATTGAATGTTTACAACATAATATATATATATATATATATAAGTAATAAATTGCTCCAACAGACATGTAACTACAACTGTATAAATGAAATGTTTAATACGAGAGACCGTTAAATTTTTTCGAAATAGAGAATCTGAAACCTCTCAATAAATTGTATTTGCAGCTCAAGATTTATCTATCTACATAGTGTAAATGAAATTGAATAATGTAGCCATGTACATACAGTCATATGCTTACAGTCCTGTAGGTGAATGAATATATAGAAAACATATTAAGTAAATTGAAATTTCAATCATATCCATGCTAAATCAAAATTCAAAAACAAGGAGGAACTCTATATATGTATGGAATAAGGAAGAAAATACACTTTCGTATCCTACAGTGAGGAAGATACAGAATCACATTATTCACGAAAATATCGAAGTAAATAAAAACAATATGGAAGACTCATATTGCGTAATAGATATGATAGGAATATTTATGTACAACATATTCGATTTACAAAGTGTAGACCTTCATAAATATATAAGTTCCTTTTCCATACAATGCGTAACTGCAAGTTTGGACTATACACACATTTGATACTGAATATGCAATTTAAGACGACAACCACAGTAAATAAATTGTAAGTATAGGATGAGACCAGAACAACGAGAATATTCGAATAAAATCATCCAACAGTCATTACATTATTTCAAATAGATAGGGGAAAGTCCTATAGATTAATCTTCAAAGGAGTTATTAAATACAACAATCAGACCAGAAAATAAAGAGTACAATTTGGGAATTCTCCTCTTTCCAGCCACTACAGGAAATCAAATGAAACTATATCGAACATATATATATCTAAATTGAAACCATGTCCTTCACTGCTTGAACTCCTGAAGGGTTTACAAAGGGAACTCGAATACCTTTTGCGTCGAGGACAGGAACGAAACATTCAAAATTTTGCGCAAACGAAAGATCTAGAAAAATTTATCATTCAAAATATTAGCATTTATATGAAAGAAAGATAGACAAAAAATACCAACATAATGATAAATGCAATAACTGATTATTCCAGAGTGGCAATCAACTTATGACTTACATACTCGCATCCTTTCCTTGTCGCTTTCTAGCTAGGTAGGCATCTGGGCCGAGGGGGGATGGTCCAATCACTCCTTGATGGGTACCCTCGCATCAACAGGGCCCATCATTAGTGATACATACCAAATATTTAAACGAATAAAACTAACAAGAAGGAAATATTTACACAACAACCAACAGATTTAATGAAATGAAATAATCAACAGTAATAGTTTTATTTTAACATATAAATGGTATAAGTCATGTTGTGCAAAGACACAGTATAAGATTTTCACGCAGAACCGGGACTATACCTAACTATTGAGTTTAACCCTTCCATAACCAAAACGTAGAGAATATTTATAAATCAACAATCAATACAAATATATTCCTTCTACTGAATCCAAATGGGTAGACCATGATAATGACAATAATTTCTATAAGCTTTTCAGTAGAGAGACCATAAGAAACTAATGACAATCAGGACATAAAAACATAGGATTTGATTTTACCTAAAATAAACGTTGCAGGTGTAAATTCCCTAAGTCAAAATAGGGGTTTAGGATGCTGAGACCTCTCAAGGAATTATAGATTTAATTTATAGTAAGCATTACATACATAAACGAGAAGCAATCCAGAAAAAGTTACAGTGAATAACAATAATGGGAGATTTAAGTAAAACAAGTAATATTGACGTGAGGGTCCTTCCACTGTAATAAAGAACCCAAACTTTGTCTCATAACCAGAACACAGGGTCACCGAAAAGCTTACCAGGGAGAGTGAATGGCGGCGTCGTTCCACCAGGTAGCGTTTTCCCCAAATCAACGGCATGCTCCACTAAGAAAATATTATGTAGAGCCTTTCAAAAGACTCCACCATGAAACAACAAACACATTAAAACCCTAATAGGAACCTTAGCTACTCAGTTTAAATGTTGAAGGTACGAAGGTCAGTCTAGCCATGTGACGAGGGAAGAGTTGGCGTGACTGGAATGGATGAAGGGCTAGGTAAGAGCATCGTAACTCACACACACAGGTTTTCCATTAAACGATAGAGGCGGAGCCTTAACTCCCTTCTGACAGTAATCCACTCTTTCACATCAAGAAATTCGTGAAGTAAATGAATTCTTCCGAGACTCGACAAGTTGGCACATGTATACGTTAACTGTTTTGTTACAATTAGCTTATCATTCGAGAGAAGGTTCATTGGAACTTTGTTTGGTTAATTTGAAGTAACATAAGTTCTCGTTACTCAAAATCTGATGGGTAAAGGGATCAAAATATTACTAATATTGGATAATTTGTAAAGGGAACCCATCGATAATCGAAACTATGTATATTAATGCTAAACGCATACCACTAAGCCACTTCCTTTCAACTATGGGTATAGATCCGTCCCTGTGACCATATATATATATATATATATATATATATATGGTAAGAAAATATTTGTTTTCAAATGGACAGATTAAATAGTATTGAGCACAACCCATAGGAATCTATTGTGTAAAGAGAGACTAGGACTATAAGTCCTAAGTTTAGTGTATGGTATAGATATTTATGTGTATACATAAGTAGGTTGGAGACTAAAGGGGAATTACTAAAACCCTTGGAGATTTAACTGTATGAGTTTCTATATCAAGCAAGATGGACAGGTATGTAAATGGCATCATGTGGTAGGACAAATTTATATTACGTCACAGAAAATTATAATAGGAATGAATATTTCTTCCATCTATCGACAAACATATAAATGAAATTGGAGATTAATGCCTCATAGAAAAAAAAATATTATGACATTTTTGAGGTACATTACATATGGTATCAGAGCAAAGGTTACAACACTTGGACCTTGAATCGGGCCTAAGTATTTACTTAGTACATTTTTTTTATTATGCAAAAACTAACAAAAACAACTGTTGTTACAAACAAAAAACTATTTTTGTTTTGTGTTAATCATGGTAGCCCAGGATGACGCGGAAATCAAACTTGATGGGAATCCTGAAAAAAGACCTCCTGAATATCAGAGACAGAACAGTGACGAAAGTTCACCTACCGAAGTTCTGGAAACTATGAGAAACCTCATTGTTGAGTTGCAGGTTTTCAAAGAAGACAATGAGAAACTAAAGAAGGCATAGCAGGAACAATAATAAATAAATGAAGTCTTGATGCATAGTATAGTGACAAAGAAAATCCCAAAGGACAAGAACCATGAAGAAGAGGTCAGTAAAAGATCCTCCAAGAATTCTGGTCCTGAAGAAAAAAAAAGGGGATAGTTCATCTGAAGGTACACATTCAGCTGAAGATAAAACAAAACCAGACAGAAAAATGAAATAGGTAGATCACCTTGAGGGATAATTTAAGAAAATCAAACCTGCTAGCTTTGATGGGGAATCCAGAATAGGGGAGGAAACTGAGGCATGGTTATTAGACATCAAGAAGTATTTCCAGATCTACAACTATTCCAACAACATGAAGGTCAGAATGGCTATCTATAACCTGAAAGGAAAAGCCAACATTTGGTGGGAAGATCTGAAATTGGCCAAGGGCCTAAAAGAGAAACAAATGGAATGGGCAAACTTTAAGAAATATTTCAAGAAACAGTACCTGTCTGAAAGCCACTATGAAAGGAAAACCAAATAATTTTATGAGTTACGACTTGGTCAGATGACCATGGAGGATCTGATAAACAAATTCTTGGAATTACTAAGGTTCGTACCTTATATCTGAGAGGACAAAGTAAAAATACAATGGTTCATAATTTGTTTACCACAGTCTTACAAGGACATAATCGAGTTTGATAACCCCAAGTCCTTGAGTGAAGTATTCAGGAAAGCTCAAATGTGTTACGACCAATACAAACAATAGGAAAAATTTCCCAAAGTTTGGAAGGATAAGAAATGAGATTGAATGAACCAACGGAAGAAGGGATACTAGCTAGATCCTTATCAAAACACAACAAAAATATTTCCAAGAAAATACTTTCACTCCAACAATCCAAATACGCAAGGCAATGGTAAATCGGTAAATCTAGGAACAAAGAAGTTTGGAGACAGTCCCCACAAACCATTAAAGTGATGAGAATGTGGAGAACCTCATCTAAGGAGGAACTATCCACGTTTAAATTCAGCAACCAAAACTACTGTTCACAATTTCCAGGAAGTCTCTACGGTGGGAGATGTGGGCATAAGACTTCATCGAATAAATGTAGTCGTGGATGGCTGACAAGCTAACCACCAGTCCTCTATGGTAGAAATTGAAGGTAAAATAAATAACACTTGAATTTATGTTTTAATATACCCGTGATCTACATTAAGTTATATTACTCCTGCTATAGTAGATTCAAATAAACTTAAGAAAACAAGACATGTAAAGTCTTGCCTGGTACAACTAGCAACAAGGACGAAAAGAAAAGTTGTTGATTTTATTCCTGATTTTTAGTTCAGTTTAGGCAGTCAAAACATAAAGACAAATCTGAACATTCTACCATTAGGATCTTATGATGTAATTATCGGGATGGATTGGTTAGAAAATCACAAAGCAGTGATAGATTGTTATCAAAATACACTTAAGTATAAAGATGAAAGTGACACCGCTGGGATAGTTATAGGTACACAAAAACCAGTATCAATTAGACAAGTTTCAGCAATGCAATTCAAGAAATGCATGAGAAAGGGTTGTCAATTTTATGCCATCCAAGTAACAAACCTGTTAGAAAAATAAGATAAACCCAACTTGGAGGACTTTGTTGTTCTACGTGATTTCAAAGACATGTTTGTCCATGAAATACCTGAATTACCCCCTTGAAGGGAGATAGACTTTTCTATCGACCAACTACCTGGTTCAACCCCTATCTCTAAAGCACCTTACTAATGAGTTTACCGGAATTGATAGAATTAAAAATTTAGCTACAGGAATTATTGCACAAAGAGTATATTAGACCAAGTGTTTCACCATGGGGAGAACCAGTCCTCTTTATGAAAAAGAAAGACGCCACTCTAAGACTATGTATCAATTATTAAGAACAAGTACCCCTTACCTAGGGTAAATGATCTGTTCGATCAAGTAGGTGGGGAAAAGATCTTTTCAAAGTTGGATTTACGATCCGGTTATCACCAAGTTAGGATAAAAGATGAGGAAATAAACAAAACAACTTTTCAAACAAGATATCGACATTACGAATTTGTAGTTATACCTTTTGGACTCACTGACGCGCCAACCACGTTTATATGTTTAATGAACAGTATTTTCAGTCAGTACTTGGACAAGTTCATATTAGTATTTATTGACAATATTCTGGTTTATTCTAAAATAGAAGAAGAACATGAAGAGCACTTAAGAAAAGTTCTGCAAACTTTGAGGAAGCACAAACTGTATGCTAAATTCAATAAGTGTGATTTTTATCAAAATAAAATACAGTACCTAGGACATGTAATATCCATAGAAGGAATTGCAGTTGACCCTAAGAAAAATAAGAGTCATCATGGAATGGTCGGTACCTAAGGATGTAGCGGATATCCGGTCATTCATGGGAATCACCGGATATTATCACACTACTACATTTGGGTCAAATTCTGATGTTTTATTTGCGGCGTTATGGACAAAATTGTCCATATTGTCGCAAAATAGAGGAAATTTATAAAAAGAAAATTTCATGTTGCCCGATAACGTCGGTCTTGCCACGTTGACGTCTCTCTTGCCACATTAACGTCGGTCTTGCCACGTTAACATCGGTCTTGCCACGTTTTCCACTGGAATGTCTCTCTTGCCACGTTTTCCACTGGAACGTCGCTCTTGCCACGTTTGTGAAGATGTATGTCGCAATTGCGACGTTTGTGAAGATGTATGTCGCAATTGCGACATTTTGGAAACTAGGTTTTCCCCTCCAACGGTCACCTTAG
>ML794365.1:29717-78697 GCA_009831015.1 Picea engelmannii | reverse complement strand
CCTCCTTTGGGCTTGGAATGACTATTAGGTCTTGATATTGATATTGTATTTTTTTTTTAAATACCTACACAAAGGTGGCAATTGTGACGTCTTTCACTCTCTTCCCGTCGCTATTGCCACGTCCAAGACATCTCTCTTTCCACTTCCAATATTGTCACTCCCATAGCAACCACGTCGGAGCTAGTAACTCCTGGTCGTCGCTGTTGCCACCTAATGGACGTTGTTCTTGCGACGTTCAAGAGTGTCGCTCCCATAGCAACCACTTCGGAGCTAATACCTCGTCCCGTCGGTCTTGCCACCTTCAGAACGTCTCTCTTGCCACCTTTGAAATGTCTCTCTTGCCACATTTGAAATGTTGGTCTTGCCACCTTTGAAGCGTCTCTCTTGCCACGTCTGAAACATCTCACTTGCCATGTTTGCAACATCTCACTTGCCACATTTGAAATGTCGGTATTGCCACGTTTGTAACGTCTCTCTTGCCACGTTTGCAACGTCTCTCTTGCCACGTTTGAAACGTCGGTATTGCCACGTTTGCAACACCTCTCTTTCCACGTTTGAAATGTCGGTCTTGCCACATTTGCAACGTCTCTCTTGCCACGTTTGAGACGTCGGTCTTGCCATGTTTGCAACGTCTCTCTTTCCACGTTTGCAACATCTCTCTTGCCACGTTTGAAACGTCGCAATATAGACGAAAACTAGGTCGTCGAAAAAATGATGTCATGTGAAATGACGTTTGAGGGGGTTCGAGGTTTGTCGGTCTTCCGACAATAGAAAGTGGCAATTGCATTGAACGCGCCGTCAGAATTTGACCCAAATGCAGTAGTGTCACAGATTTATAGAGGGATTTTCCAAAATTGCTTACCCTATCACATCGTTACAAAATAAGGGGAGCAATTTCAACTGGTCACAGAAGTGTCAAGACAGTTTTAATAAGTTGAAGGAATTGTTAACAACCACACCCATTTTAAAGGTAGCAGATCCGGACAAAGACATCACCGTCTATGTAGATGCGAGTAAATAAGGACTAGGTGGTGTCCTAACCCAAGAAGGGCATGTTATTTTCTATGAGTATCGAAAACTAAATTAGGAACACAAGTGAAACTACGTTACTCATGACTTAGAATTGGTAGCGGTAATACACGCCTAAAAAATGTGGCGACACTACATAATGGGCATAAAGTTTATGTTATTGACTGACAACAGCGGTGTGAAATTCATGTTTAATCAGCCAGACCTTAATGCAAGGCAAGCAAGGTGGCTAGCCTTCTTGAGAAAATTCGACTTTGAAGTAAGACATATCAAGGGTAACAAAAATAAAGTAGCTGATGCTTTAAGAAGAAGAATTCATGGGTTATTTGAAATAAATGTTAGCAGGGTAGAAAGAAGTCTTGAATAGAGGATAAAGTATGCAGGTAATAATGATGAGAAGTACACTCAAAAGTGGCAAAATTACATGACACTATAGGAAATTCAAACAAATCATATCTGAGTATTGTTGTTGGGAAAAACACCCTACGGACTAGCAAATAGAGTTCAGACTTTTCATGCAGATTTGACCGAATAGAAACTACTTTCTACCTACATCCCTAGATTTAAATCCCCTTTTCTCGGTAAATGCATGGAAAGGACCACCTACCTTATTACCAGCGTTCGATGTCAATCATCCATTGTGCTTGATTACTTGTTCGCAATGCTCCTTCCAAAGATGACCTGCACTCAAGACAAACAACAACTATGCATGCATGCTACTTCTATACTCATGGGTTAGAAATCAAACATAAACTAATCAAATCATAGAAAGTTCATGAATTGGGATGGGAAAAACATTCTCTTTATTACTCAAAGTGAGTCAACTTACAAAAGTTGAGACCGGCCACCACTCCTTGAACCTGATCCTAGGCTCCTCTTCTTCTGTCCTTCAACTACTTTGCTTTAAATCTCCTTTGGCATGAGGAAAGGCTAAAGGGTTGGGAAAATAGAATACGTAAATGGGTAGAGTCTCTTTGCTATATTTTTTCCTTCTCCAAATGGTACCCCAACCCCTTCTTTTATAGGCTATAAGGAGTTAGGTTTTTGGACAAACCTTCGGCCATGCATGGTCGGGAGTTTCAGTTAACTCACCCATAGATTTTTGTTCCGTCGATAACTTTCCTTTTTTCGTTCTTTTGTAGGTACACGCAGGCTATTGTGAGTCAGCCAGCATGTAAACGCATGCAGTAATGGGTTAGGGCACGTGGGCCTATACACAAGAGGATTTTTAAAGAGTTGTTCAGCAGCGTTTTGGAAAAGAAGGGATATGAGTTGGCCTGATGCTACGTAAGCATGTGTGGTGAAATTTAGGGTTATAACAGATGCCCCCTAATGTGTGAGGTCAGAAGAGAATCTGATGGCCGAAATACATTACCAATCTTTACTGATGTGCCAAACGGTTGAGCCCAAAGATCAGGAACCAGGAGGTGTCGTCTGCAAAATAACAAATGTCTCACCGAGGCGGGCATACCCATGCTCGGGATAAAATAGAACCATGGCTACCAATCAAATACACTGTAGATCCATGTTAAATAACTATAAAGAGTAGTTGCGAACAATACACAGCGGAGCTACATCTCGAAATCAGAAAGATATACATGTAGAGTATCCATCTTCCAGAAGTTGATTCAACCTGATGGCTAGAGATGAGATCTTCAGAGCTCGAGAAACAATTTCAAAATCTTCAAAACTTGGTTAGGAGTGTAATATGAGTGTATGACTGCACTACCCAGAGGTCTTTGACAACTCGTCGGTCATTGACGTGATAATCTTGATGATCAGAGTGAAGGCTTCAATGATTTTGAATAAGGACTTGATTGGATGTTCGAGATGGCCGGGTATGCGGACAAGAGACATTTTGTAGAGGGGTCGACTCAGGCTTAGTGAAAAACTTCCCTTGGACAATAGCACGACACGTGATGAGACTCAGGCAACATATATGTTAATCATAAGTCTACGAAGCAGGAGGCAATGCAAACTCTCCATATGTTTGGAAGAATAACCAAATGGTGGAGGACACAACTCTATATAGCGAGAAAATCTCCCTAAGTTCGTACTACATCCCATAGTCTGATGATCAACCGGACATATGTGTTTTATCCAAGGGCGACTCATTATGCTGCCAATAAAGAAAATACTTTTCCCATCATCTTTTTGGGGTATATTTGATTTTTTTGTTCTTTTCGATGATTTTGGAAAAAGAATAAAGGAATATTACATTGTAATGGAGGAATGAGTATTGCAAACATACAAGCTCAAGACACAAGGACAAGACTGATGTTCTGGTAAAATGATACTCGAGAAAAATCCTTCGGTGGCCAAAGGTGTTAAGACGCAGAAGCAAATTGTCACAAGGTTGGTGGATAAGGTATGCAAATGCGGTTGATAAAACACACAATGGTAACGTCTTTCGATGTAAGTTTAATGAGCCCAAAGAAGGTAAGCTCGGTGGTTTTTCATATTTAGAGAGTCTGAAAAAACATAAAAGGAGACTCCATTGGGGTACCTTTTTCGAAGATAGTCTAGTCGGTTCGAAAAAGGGATAAACTAGCACCGATTAGACATCGATTCATTACCATTTTAATGAGTGTGACAAGGACAAGATCACTCGGCTATTTTTTCACTTTTAAGGAGTCTGAAAAAAGATTAACTATGGACTCTTTCAGGAATATTCTTCTGGACCAATTTATCGAGTGTGAAAGAATAAGGTCACTAGACGATCTTTTCAATTTTAGGGAGTCTGAAAAGAGCTTAACTATGGACTTCGTGGGGGTTTCCTTTTCGTAAGTTTAGTCCCTCCGGCCCAAAAAAGGGATAAAATTATACCTGAGAGTACTCTTCTAAAGAACGGAAATTCGATAGAGTATACCTTTGTTTGTACAGTTGACCGTCCGGACCAAAAAAGGGGTAAACTACCGCTGGATAGACGTGACTTCAAATTTCATTTTAACAAGCATGAAAGGCCACAAGATCGCTCGACAATCTTTTCATTTTTAGAGGGTCTGAAAAGGGCTTAAAAGGAGACCTGTTTATTTTTGGGGGGAGTCCTGAGGGTGAGACAAAGAGCGAAGAAGAATCATGCAAATAAGGCTCAAACTCATGTAAAATAAAGACTATAAGGACTCCCGAGCCTACAGTGTTTTAGAGATGGCATGGACACCATAATGCAACCAGGTCCTACCTAGGGCATCCATGTTCTGATAAGCTCTACCGCCAAGTTGCGACACTTCTAAAGCATATATGATGGTTCTGTGTCACAAATTGATGGGATTGATCCTATAGTAGAGGAAAAAGACAACGAGATGAAAAATTTGGGGTAATAACCTAACCTATATGCTAAAGTTGTTTCTTGGAAAAAAAATTATGGACCGTCAAAATTTTCTCAAAACTCAAAAAAATGTCCCAATACCCGATCAAATCCCTCCCATATAACTCCCGAAACACTCTAAATGGTTTTTGGTATAAAGAAATTGATAAGGGAGGCCAAAAAAGTGACAACAAGAGGCCAAAAAGTCTATAAATAGAAGCTGACAGCTCATTATCACCATTGCTAATTTGGAAATTGACTCTGGAGCCAAAAGACCCCCTTTGCTAAAAACGGTGATTCTGGGAGCTACAGTGGACGAAACAAACTTCCACTTGGACCAAGTAAGTATAAACTCCCTTATCTAGCTATTCAATTCAATTCTTCAATTTTGTTTTTAAGTTCATTTTTTGGGTGGGCGCCGACCTTAAAAAAGTTGACCCTAGGTACACGCAGGCTGTCTCTGGACAGGCCGCATGTACACGTGGGCAGAGTAAAGGCTTCTCGTGTGTGCACACGACTGTCGCCTCGAAAGCTCACGTGGACCCCCCCTTTGTATAAAAAATAATTAAAAGTCAAGTGATGACCCTCCTGAACCTTAATGTGTTGGCAGGATGTATGTCTAGTGGAGGGAAAGAGAGCATGAAGTAGTCAGTGAGTTGGTTGCAGGAGATCCAAATGTCGTGGCCGTGTTGATGCAATGCAGTTTACTGCAATTCTTTCTGTGTCTATTTATGCATTCACAACCAAGGCTACTGAATGCCTTGATCGATTACTGACACCCTGATGCAGAGGCCTTTATGATAGAGGGGCAATCACTAGTGCCCACCACCGAGGATATCTATTTCTTGACTGACCTCTCAAGGAGAGGGGAACCAGTCAACTTTAGGATGTTTCCTGCAGGACCGAGTAAGATATCGGAACTGATAGGCAAGCACTGTGAGGTTGGGACTGATCGTGCGGGCTCCCAATTACCTATCAGTAAGATCACTAACCTATCGCTGCAGGCGATATTATTACTAATTGGGTGGATTACCGGTTCTGCAGCCTTGCATCAGGCTTCTCGCGCACAGATAAACTGTGTGATCTAGTGCTTGAATGCACAGATTTTTGACTGGAGTACTACATTACTAGAGTGCATGAAGAGGCAATTGACAGATTGCCGACAACAGACACAAAAGAATTTCAGGTTCGGGACGATCTTGTGTTCATTTTTCTTCGAGAGAGTTTCGAGCTTTAGCCCTCGGCAAGTAGTATGAGGACATCAGGCCTCATTTCCTACAGTGTGTATATGGGCACTATTACTGCCGCAACAGGGTGGTGGAAGGACTAATGAGTCCTTCGATAATGCCTTCTTTGCATGGTTGTCACGGCAGATCCCCGTGATCGAGGACTACCCATATGCAGGGATAGATTTTTCTAGAGATCTTGAGATACCCATGCCTCCTGGTGAGGAGCGAGGGGATATGGGTAAGTCTCCACCTTTGTAGTTTTTTTTTTGTTTGCATATGTAATTTTTATGTCATTTTTGTGATATATATCATTTTTTTTTGTATGCCAATGTATTTGACGGGTAAATGTTTGTCGTATGCAGATGTGGAACCCGTGCGACCTGCCAATTATGCATGGAACAGGCATTGTCCTCGGCCAGAAGCCACAGTTTCCGCTTCCAGAGGAGCAACAGTAGCAGGGAACCTCCTAGCCGGGGAGGTTGAGAGAGTCCTTAGATGAGTTGAGCAGAACTTCACTGCACTCACTCGCACAGTCCCAATAGTAGAGATAGAGGACCTGCCGCCATCCATGCAGCCTCATGTCGTGGGGGCACCTCGGACGTGGGTCCGATTGTTTAGGTGTTTAACCCATGCTATGGACTATTATAGCAGGGCCCATAGGTCCTGAACCTATTTAGACGTTTTACGTGCCACTAGCACTTACTTGTATATATTTTTTGAGGGCATAATCCCTGTGACTCGTTTATTAGTCCCATTTTTTAGGCGCTTGCATCCATCTATGTACTCTGGTTGTTTTATGATGTTATATATGTTTTTTTGATCTTTTTTGTCTTAAGGATCATGTGTACAAAAATGTATTTACATGCTTATGTCAATGTTCTTTCATATGTGTGCAAGATGCCAATCTAAAATTTGAGTAGCTAGAGTATCTGTAATTTGGTTTAATCTCCTAGGAACATGAAAATATCAAAGTTTCGTTCTAAGAGACGTACCCTAAGGAATCGTCGGTGTAAAGTTGGATCATGAACCCGGTATACTCTATTTAGCTGTGACACAACCAGTTGAGCATCGAGATAGACTCAGAGATGAGAGATACCCAATGACAAGGCATCATGAAGCAACTCAATAACTGCACTATACTTGATGACATTATTTGTGGTGTCACCTAAGCATATACCTCCGGAAGATAACAACGGGCCCTAAGGTGTAAAGATTACCCAAGCTGTGGAGGCAAGCCTCCAAGTGTGCTGACTAGCACCGTCTACATACCCAACGAACACCTCGGAATCACTTGAAATCTGCCATATTGACGAAAGATAACATTAATGACACGTCCATAACACTTAAAAGAAACTTAAAAAGTAATAGTACAAAGACTATACATATGTTACAGAAAGTTACCCACAGTGACCTGTCTATGAGTAATACTTATTCAGGTAGAGCCCATTTCTAGGCTCCACCAAGGCATTCCCTTCAAAATCAACCAAACAATAAGCACCCTTTTTTAATACCTCTTTTATGATGAAGGGTCCGAACCACATGGGATTAAACTTTCCTGCCCCTAGGGGGTCCTTATCTTGGTCATAGACCAGGACAAGGTCGCCCTCAGAGAAAATCCGAGGACGAACAAACCTATCATACTGACACTTGACCTTATGTTTGTGAGCCTCATTGGCTAGGACCGCATCGCGACGCTGCGCATTGAGTTGCTCAAGGCGTACTAACCGTTCTTCAAGAGGAGAAGTGTTTGGCAATAATTGTACTGCCAACTTTAGAGATGGAATTTGACATTCGATGGGCAAGACTGCCTCCAGCCTATAAATGAGTTGAAAAGACGAGAAATCGGTTGCAGTCTTAACAGATGTTCGGTAAGTCCATAATGTCGAGTATAACATCAAATACCAATTTGACTTGGTTGATTTGATAGTTCCCTGTAGAATAGTCTTAAGAGTTTTGTTTATAGCTTCCACCTGCCCATTGGCTTGGGGGTAGTAAGGTGATGAATGCTCCTGCCGTAACCCAAGCTTTGATGTTAATTCGGTCATCATTTGGTTCTGAAAGTGACTGCCATGGTAAGTGACAATCTCTCTCGGGATGCTGAACCTTGCTATGATCTGGTTGAATAAGAAGAGAGTTGCACTCTCTCCATCATCTTTAAACATTGGCATAGCTTCGACCCACTTAGTGAAGTAGTCAACAACTACGATGATATAGCGGTGCCCCCTTGCTGACGAGGGGTTTCATGTAGTATAATCAATCCCCCACTTAGTGAAGGGACCAACTGTGATGACAGGAAACACAGGAGCGGGATGTGCCCTCATCTTCCGAGAGAAGATTTGGCATGGATGGCACTTCTTGACCGATTCGATACAATCTTTGATAAGTGTCGACCAGAAGTAACCTACTCGTAGAATATTTTGGGTTGTTGCCAACCCATATAAATGACCTCCACAAGCTCCAGTATGGAAATCATTAGGCATGATGATGGCCTCCTCATGAGTGAGACATTGAAGTAGGATGCAGTCTACACCTCTTTGATACAACGTATCATCGAGTATGAGATAATTCTTAGCCTGATGGTGTATCCGCCGACGCTCGTCACAAGAAGCAGAGGTGGGGCATTTCAAAGTATGGAGATAGATAAGTATATCTCCGTACCAGGGGTCTGAAGATGTAATCAAAAACATATCTCCCCGGATAGGCGATTCCTCAGGCACAACATCACCTGACTCAACCGGAAGTTCCGAAATAAGCTCTGTGAAGACCAATGACTTCTTGGACTTTGCTAAAATGAAGTCTAAGTCAAATTCTTGGAGAATGACTATCCATTTACTGATTTTTCTGCCTATAACTCCTCGTGTCAACATGTACTAGAATGGATTCATGACAGCAATGATGGTGGTCTTACGAAACAGAACATAGTGAAGGAACCGTTGAACAACATGAATTGCTGCCAACGCAAGTTTTTTGATATGAGAATAATTGAGTTCCAGTCCTACGAGGTCTCCACTCAGGTAATAGATCATTCTGAGAACAAATCATCTTCCTGAACTAAATCCATGCCAATGGTTGACTCTGTGGTAGCCAATATAATAAGAAATCTTTGTTATAGTTAGGTGGTCGTAGCAGAGGTGCGGTTGTGAGGGCGTGTTTTAATGTGTCAAAAGAGCATTGAGCGGCTTCATCCCAGAAAAAAGGATCGTCTTTCTTTAGTAAACTCATAAATCCCTTGGTGATTTCGACATAGTTGGCGATGAAGAATCGTAAGAAGTTCACCTTGCCTTGTAGACTCTGAAGTTGTAGGATTGTGTGTGGGGGGGGAAACTGGATTATTGCCTCCACCTTAAGAGGATCGACCATGATCCTTGTTGTTGATACGATCAAACCTAACAAACGTCCTGACGTTATGAAGAAGCTGCACTTGTTTGGATTCAAGAAAATCCTAAAGTAGCGACAGCGTTCGAAGATTAGTCTAAGGTGTGTGGGATGATCTGTTCGCTTGTGAGAGTGTGATGGTAAATCATCTAGATAGTCCTCGACTATATGCTTGAGGTCATGAAAATTGAAAGACATGGCCCGGTGGAATGTGGCTCCAACATTTTTAAGGCCAAAAGGCATCTTACGATATGTGAATGTACCCCACAGACAAATGAATGTCGTTTTATGTTGGTCTTCGGGTTTGATTTGGATTTGATTATATCCCGAAAAACTGCCCATGAAAGAAAAGGCTTCACAACCAGCACATTCATCAATGATCTGGTCAATGAATGGTGTTGAAAAATTATCTTTGGGACATGCCTTGTTCAAATCATGGAAATCGGTACATACACGAATCGTGCCTTGTTTTTTATTGACTGGCACAGGATTTGACACCCATTGAGTCAAATGGATATGATAAATAAAACCTGCCTTTAGCAATTTCTCAACCTCCTTTCTTGGGATAGACTAGATGAAGTTTTTGTCGAACATGCTTGGCATCAGGATACGTTGTGATTTCATGTTCAACTATTTTCGGATCGATACCTGGCATTTCCTCATAAGACCAGGCAAAAACGTTGTGGAATTCTTTGAAAAGATCTGTGTAAATTTGAATTTCTTCGGGGGAGAAATCCGCTCCGATGAAGACATTCTCCACGATGCCAGGGTTTTGGGAGATGTTGATGGGTATAGTTTCAGCGATAGTCGCCATGTTGCCCTCAACATAAATTTCTTGCGTAGCTAAGAGATTAATAGGACATGGCTGATCTCCCGTTATGGTAACAGTGAATTCTCTTTCTTTGGTTCAGCTTAACTCTAGGAGAAAATATGATCTGTGATGAAGATATTCCCAAGGTTTGTCCGGACTATTCATTTCTTCGATTACTGCTTCATCAGAAGGCAAGACTAAGTCTAACGAATTGACGTTAGCGAGAGAACCCTGAGCCCAAATAGGCTGTAGAAGTGGATCTAACTCTTGTGTAGGAGTCGGATTAGGCTTAGCTGAAGCTTGCTGGACTAAAGAGTATGCTACCTTAGCAGCAGACAAGGGCATGGACATACATGGGTGCCCTGTCTCATCCATCGTGGTTGATGGGGAAGGAAGAATCCAAGGATCCTCAAAGTAAGTCGTGCGGAACGAAGAAACTTGAAAAATCTCAACCTTATGATGATTAGATACAAATTTGATATCGTCGTGAGGAGGTGGGTAATCAAAGGTACCCATCAAGGATGGGCACAAACCAACTCCTACGTTAATGACACCTGGTTGAGGATTATCAATCATCGGGACCGTGGATGCCCCCAAAGCTGGGTCAGGTCTGGAGAAAGACAATTGATCGATGGTCACTATCTGACCCTCGTGTGGAAACAACAAGACTCGGAAAACTGTAGCAACCACATCTTGCATAGCATAAGTCCAACTCCATCCTAACAAGAGGTTATAGTCGAGGGGAGCATTGACTACCTCTACTTCGACACACACAGCTTTCCCTCCTAACTGCACAGGGAAAGAAGGAACGATGCCATGTGGTCAGAATGAACGTCCGTCGAAAGTAGTGAAGAGAGTAGGTGATGGAGACAAAACAGGTTGGCCAATGGCCTTCCAACATGCTAATGACATAATGCATGTTGAGGCACCCTCGTCGACCACCATGCGGAAGATATTCCGAGTAAAAGTTTTCGTGGGATGAGCCACTACTATCTGAAACACTACGTGGTAAGGCAGACGAGGTTTTAAGTCGGTTGTATCTAACATGATGGTGCCTGGATTACAAGTCTCGGTAGAGCCCAAGGCGGTTAACAAAGCTTTCCTCTGATCAGGGTATCTTTGGAGAACCTCCAAAGTAGACATCGCACAAGGGGTTTGTGATAAATTCTCCACCACAGAGTAATTCTGGGCGGCCCTTGCGTTTGGGTTGTGAGAAGCTTTTTTAAATGCACCCTTTGGACTGCGTGTCATTGTTTCTCCCAACATCTTCTCAATATGTAGAGGAAGAGATGGGAGATCAACTTCTTTACCCTTCTCAGAAGCGCTTGGTTTACTATATTTGTGCGCTCTAGTTGATATGAAAGCATCACCCCTCACCATATATATGTTTGCAGATGAGGGATTGTTTGGAGGCAGGCAGATTTCTTGGTTGCCCCCTTCTGTGCTTGTAGAGGCTTGAGTTAGATTTTTCCCATGTTGAAAGGGATTAGTCAACACTGCTTGTTGTTGCTGTGTGACAAACTTTTGGGCCTCTGCCAGTCGAGGACAAAGATGGGTCGGGTGGTCTTCCATGCACAAGTTGCATGGATACCTTGCCTTACGTTTTTTCGTGTTGTCCCCGCTAGCATTATCAGTGGGTTTTTTAACCCCCTTACCCTTGTTTCATTGTTTTTTCTTCCCTTCAGGATGTTGGGTGGCCTTTGGGTTAGTCGACTGCACGGTGTGTACTTCCAACATTTGGGTAGGAGGAGCAGCCAAAGAAGTAGTTTGGTTGGCCGCTGTGTGTTGTATGGATAACTGTTGCAATTGTTTTGTCAATTACTCAGCGGGCTTGGTTTGTGCTGAACCAACAATACCATCGGCATGTGGTCCAACTCTCTGTCTAGTTTTATCCAGTATCGAATGTGGCGGATCTGGAAAGATGTTGTATAATAAACCAGACTGAGAATAGATGATCTCAAAATGTTGAGCCCTCATGATGGAATCTTCTTCGGAGAAAAATCTGGATGGCGTGACGTCTTTGGATAACTGTGGGACCAAAGACTTAAGGAACCACTCAAGCAGGAATGCTGGTGGGACTGGTACCTTTATTAAACTCTTCCAACATCTCCACTTTCGGATATGATCAGAGATGTGGTCCACTGTTGTCTGTTTGAAATTGGAGAGCAGCTTTGTGCCAGCGTCGTATCTCACAGGTAACTGAAAATGGTTAAGAAAGGCCATCGCTAGTTTTCCAAAAGAAGAGTATGTTGAGAAATCGAGCTCGATGTACCATTTTGTGACACTCCCAATAAGAGTACATTGAAACAATCGCAACTGTATAGAGTCATCTTTCAATGAGTTAGATGAGCACCAAAGATGAAAGGTAGTCACATAATCACCTGGATCTTCATTAGGCTTGGCCTCGAACTTTGGAATGTCCGATGGCAACTTCGTCGGCATAGGAGGCCAACATGGATCGTGACAAATAGGATCATTTAACAACCTTGTCAAATCTGACAAGTGTAAAGTCGCCAAGAATGGTAGTTTGGGTTGCTGCTGATAACCTGGGAAAAAGGGTCTTGGAGTTTGAGTAGCACCAAGTTGCCAGGAAAAGTTTGGCTGCTGGCCCGGATTCTGGTAAAAACCATGGCCCTGACTAGCGTAAGGATTTTGCATCTGTGGAGACATCATCGGCTGATTTCCCAAGAAGGACATAGAGTGTTGGCCATGCATTGTATTCGAAGGACTTTGGGAAGGATTACCCCATGCCGGTCCTGCAGGGAGAGGCATAGTAGTCTATCCGAGGTTCCATTGATTGGGGAAAGAATTACCCCAGAACGACATTCTGGAGGAGGGAACGGATCCTTGTCCTGAATTCCAAGGTCCTACTATGTGTGCCCCATGTGCAGGAATAGTACCCTGCGTAGGAGTAGACTGTCCAAAAATAGGGTTACCCCCAATCAGGAAAGCGGCTGATGAGAAAGTGTTGTTACCAAACATTATGTTCCAAGAAAACGGTGTTGAACCTACCGGCATACTATGCGAAGGTGGTCCCTGTCTCCCCGCTCCAAATAAACTATTGTGTGTAGGTTTCCCGATGGATTACTGATGCAAACCACCAAGCGAAGGGGACGAAGGAGGGATATGACCTCCTACATAAGGAAAAGCATTAAAAAGGATAGGAGTGCCCCCAAGGTGACCTTGCAGAGGAGCGCTAGAGCTCCCTGCCCCCAGACCCAAATTCTATAAAGTGGAGTAGGTTAGTACAGGACTTGTACCCGAACTAAGAATATCGTATGAGAACGGAGGGCCTGTCACACTAGGTGTGAAAGGGGTTGTGGCCGCCGCCATAGATGGGTTCGTTCCACTGTGCAATGTAGTTGCAGCCAAGACCATGGTGGCTCGGACTGGCGATGGTAGGTTAGGAGATGACTCTCCTGTGGTGGCAACAGTGGTGGGAATTGAAGAATTCCCAGAAGAAGTAACAACATTTGTTTCCATTGTTATGTGAGGCACTATCTGGCATTCATGAAATTGGATTGGTACAATAAACGGTGCCAAGATATCAGTGGTTGGGGTTTCAACTGAGCCAAGAGCAGTTTCTTCAAGGTCCAAAATAGTTGATTCCTCTGAGGGTTGTTTGGGCACAATGGTTTGTAACCCAGTTGCTTCAAAAGACCCTTGTTGGTCTAGCTTCCGCCTTAATGGTGGCGGGGGTGGCTCCAGTGTAACCGGTGGCAGGCCAAGAAGCCTTCATGACCGGCGGAGCTCGGGATCCTCTACTGTGTGAGAAGATCCAAGACACGCTAAGGTAGTCTAAACGTTCAAAAGTAACATACACTAAAAAGAAGCCCCTAAGAGATAAGACAAGCAATCACTAAACTATTTGGAAGAACAATTACAACAACCAACACTAGAGAAACTTACTGGTGCAAGTGCAACTCGAACACAGAAGCACCCTCCGGGTATACTCTACAAAGCATGGCCCGATGTTTGTCCTAGGTACCGTGGTATACCCCCGCAGTCACCTATGTATGTCCCTAAAAAAGATTGGCAACTAGGTTGCCAGCACACGAATAGTCACCAGGCGGGTACAGTCGAAAGTCGGGTAGACCACAATGAGTAGGGTATCGAGTCGGAAACCTGTCAAGGGTATCGAGAGAAAATGTTCGAGAAGACAACTGAGGACCTAGAACATATTAGAGACCCATGAAGCCTCATGGAAAATGCAAATGACGGAATCCCAAAACAAGCCCTCTATATGTGTTCTCCACTACGATTAGTCCGACTTTGGAGGGGTTATCTCCGCTACCTTTCCACACGCGACTTCGTGTTTATCCCCTGTGTTAGAGGGGGGTCCCAGATAGATTCCACGAAACTGGACTTAGACACTCCCTATCTTAGACTCCAATGTTTGGTTTTAAATGGCCTTGAAGAGTTTCCTCTCCAACCTAATCCAAGGCCCTAGTCCTGAACTAGTTTGTGAACCCTACAAACATAAAAGTCTAGTAGATTTTAAAATTAGTGTTGCCTTTATGGATTTGTATTACATCAAGGGGTACGAGGATGAAACTGATGATGTGTAAAAGACGAAAGCAAAAAATGAATAAAAAATATGAAAACAAAACTTTTACTGAATGCAAAATTTCAACAACTTTTCACAAAGAAAGATTTTTAATTTTTTCTAAGATTTTGGACAACAAACTCAAAGGAATTTCACTCGACCATGAGCTACTTATGATATAAGTGCATTGTAAAAACTTACGAAATAAAATACTTTTCCCTAGCTAATGATGCAGAAACACACTTTTCAACCAAAGAAGAAAATGAAAAGAGAGATTTTTTTATTTATTTAAGTGCTAGTAAAACAAGAAAGGGAAAATACCGACAAGCAAAAACCAAGAAAAACAATTCTGGATTAAAGCGTAGATCGCAAAGAGTCAGATTAAAGAATCACACAATGACAATTGTAAAAAAATGACTCTCACGCTTGTCTAAAAACCATAATATATATATATATATATATATTTATGTCAACTATTAACTGATAAAAAGCAGGCTAAGGGTAAGATGAATCCTAAGCTACTGACTGTTCAAACATATATTCAAATACCTAAGAGGAATACTTCTTATCAAAGGAGGGGATGACTACCCCACCCTGAACAAAAGGTAGTCTGTACAATCACGCGACTGTCACTCAAACAGCACACGTGCAAACGTGTGCTGAACAGAGACAGAGGGCATGTACATGCAGGCTGACCTTATACAGGCCGCGTGTATATCTAAACTTTAAGGAAAAATATGAAAACAGACAGACCAGACCAGGAAGAAACCTCTGGTATTGATAACTAAGATCCCTTGAAGGCTTGGATACTCTTTCTAACAAAAAAACAAATAATGCAAGGAAAAATAATAAGGCAAAAAACAATCTGAGATAGGACTGTTAGCCAACAAGACTCAGACAGAATTCTAGAAAACCCCCTGAGAATGTGTGATTCTGACAGGGAAGAGGAGGACCACCTCTAAGGTTCTCTAAACTCATACATGTTACTGCTATCTCTACAGCAAGCGTTCACACGTGGGCTGTAAGAGGATAGGGCGTGGGTACATGCATTCAGGCCTTATGCAGGCCATGTGTACCTCTGTGTGTCCCGAAAAACACAGTCAAGCAAAAGTCAGGGAAAGCTGGTATGGAAAACTAGATTCCCTGCTAGCTCAGACCTTATAGAAATGAAAGAAAAAGACAGGCAAGGAAACAAAAACTAGTCTTTAAACTACCCAAAAACTTAAATAAAAATTCTAGGAACCCTAAAGAGTATTCTTCCCAGTATGGTCGCCAATTATGTTTTTGGGAAAAACACCCTACGTACTAGCAAATAGAGTTCAGACTTTGCATGCAGATTTGACCTAATAGAAACTACTTTCTACCTACATCCCTAGATTTAAATACCCTTTTCTCAGTAAATGCATGGAAATGACCACCTACCTTATTACCGGCATTCGATGTTGATCCTCTGTTGTGCTTGATTACTTGTTCACAATGCTCCTTCCAAAGATGACCTATACTCAAGACAAACGACAACTATGCATGCATGCTACTTCTATACTCACAGGTTAGAAATCAAACATAAACTAATCAAATCATAGAAAGTTCATGAATTGGGACGGGAAAAGAATTCTCTTTATTACTTAAAGTGAGTCAACTTACAAAAGTTGAGACCGACCACTGCTCCTTGAACCTGCTCCTGGGCTGATGTTCTTTTGTCCTTCAACTACTTTTGTTTAAATCTCCTTTGGCATGAGGAAAGGCTAAAGGGTTGGGACAATGGAATACGTAAATGAGCAAAGTTTCTTTGCTATATTTTTTCCTTCTCCAAATGGTACCCCTACCCCTTCTTTTATAGGCTAGAAGGAGCTAGGTTTTTGGACAAACCCTCGGCCATGCATGACCGGGAGTTTCAGTTAACTCACCCATAGCTTTTCGTTCCGCCGGCAACTTTCCTTTTTTCGTGCTTTTGTAGGTACACGTGGGCTGTTGTGAGTTAGCCAGCATGTACACGCATGCAATAATGGGTTAGGGCGCGTGGGCCTTTACACAAGAGGATTTTCAAAGAGTTGTTCAACAGAGTTTTGGTAAAGAAGGGATATGACTTGGCCTGATGCCAGGTAAGCATGTGTGGTGCAATTTAGGGTTATAACAAGTATTGATAAAAATGGTCTACTACGATTTAAAAACAGTCTATACATACTAGATTCGACAAAATTAAAGTTAACAGTTTTGGATGAGGTGAATAAGAAACCATATTTTCGTCATCCAGGATACCAGAAAACGATAACAACACTTAGATTTTTTTTTTTATTGTCCTAATATGAAGAGAAACAACATAATACTTAGCTAAGTGTCAAGATTTTCAGCAGGTAAAGGCAAGATACCAGCATCCAGCCGGCCCGTTACAGCCCTTACCGGTGCCAGAATGGAAATGGGAGACTATATTGCTGGATTTTATTACAGGTTTGCCTAAAAATTAGAAATATAATGATTCTATTATGGTGGTAATTGATAAACTTAGTAAGTCCGCACACTTTATTCCTGTAAAGTCTACGTTTAAAGCTATCAACATCACTGAAATATTCATGAAAGAAATATTTAGACTGCAGGGTATTCCTAAAATGGTGATTTCAGATAGAGACATGAAATTTACATCTTCTTTTTAGAAAGAATTGTTTGCAGGGATAAATACTAATTTGAATTTCAATACGAGTTATTATCCACAAATGGATGGACAGACTGAATGAACAAACCAAATCCTGGAAGACATGTTCTTTATGTACGTAAGAAAAAAACAAAGCAAGTGGGAAGACTACCTGCACTTGGTAAAATTTTCATATAACAATGGGAAGAGACCTGATTTGACCCAACTTTCTACTTGGGAAGAGACCTGATTTGACCCAACTTGCTACTTGACTATGACACGTGTATGAAACAAAATATTTATAGTTATTATAGGAGGACAAATGGAACAACCATGTTGAAATCAGCTAACCATGGCTCCATGAGTGGGGAACATGTTGGAACTACCTCAAGGCTGATTGTTACAAGTGGAAAATCTAGAATTTGTCCATTGGCAGCCCCTGAAAATCAAGGATTTGGAAAGCTATGAAAATTGCCAAGGGAGGGAAAAGACCTAGGCAAAAAGTGATTTTGGATATATAGCATATGTGAGGAGGCAGAACGTTGCCTCGTATGTTGGGTAAAATTTATTGACTCTTGCTGCTATGAACACTACTGGCTGAGTGTGAGACAAGGAAAAGAATGCTAAGAAACAGAAAGGCATTTGCTGAGGAGGAGTTTCGAGTTAGCCCTCATGGATTCATGGTCAGGCTAGGGGGCGAACAGGACAAGTGATTTGGCTGCCCTGTTCTAAGGTTGGGAGGAACATGGTTGTTCCCTTTGTCTTCCAGAAAACTAGTTCAGATATGTTATCCTATTCCTTCTCTGTTTGAATGATTAAATAACTGATGTAATGCATGTGTTAATTCTGAATTAAAATAATACCATGGATGAAACCTGTTTGATTATGTGAAGCTTAAAAATTGACAGAACGCCTCAAAAGAATTTGGTTCTGAGTGACTCTTTTCTGTTGGTTTAAATACTGAACTAATGCTATAATTTTCCTTTTATTTGATATATTCATTGAAAGGTTACGCATGACTAAATTCTAGAAATATTTATTCTATAGGCTAAATTACTGCTATACAGTGGTAAAACTGTAGGACAATTTTCCAGTGTATTGAAACTCCTTATGCATAACTATCTATGTATAAATGGGATTGAAATCAAGTTAATATACATGTGTATGTACATTTCTGTAAGTAAACTTTAGAGTCATAATACTTATTCGAGACTTCCATTATCACATAGAATTAATTCAAAACTAGTACAAAACACTATTTATACCACAATATATATATATATATATATATATATATATATATATATATATATATATATATATATATATATATATATATATATATATATATATATATATATATATATATATATTCCTATACTATATAAGTAATAAATTGCTCCAATAGGCATGTAACTACAACTGTACAAATGAAATGTTGAATACACGAGACCGTTAAAATTCTTCAAAATAGAGAATTTGAAACCTCTCAATAAAGTGTATTTGCAGCTCCAGATTTATCTATCTACACAGTGTAAATGAAATTGAATAATGTAGCCATGTACATACAGTCATATGCTTACAGTCTTGTAGGTGAATGAATATACAGAAAACATAAGTAAATTGAAATTTCAATCATATCCATGCTAAATCGAAAATCGAAAACAAGGAAGAACTCTATATATGTATGGAATAGAGAAGAAAATACACTTTCGTATCCTACAGTGAGGAAGATACAGAGTCACAATATTCACAAAAATATCGAAGTAAAGAAAAACAATATGGAAGACTCATATCGCGTAATAGATATGATACGGATATGTTTGTACAACAAGTTCGACTTACAAAGTGTAGACCTTCAGAAATATATAAGTTCATTTTCCATACAATGCATAACTGCAAGTTCGAACTATACAAACATTTGATACTAAATATGCAATTTAAGATGAAAGCCACGGTAAATAAATTGTAAGTATAGTATGAGACTAGAATGGAGAGAAGATTCGAATAAAATCATCCAACAATCATTACATTATTTCAAATAAGCAAGGGAAAGTCCTGTAGATTAATCTTCAAAGGAGTTATTATATATAGCAATCAGACCAGAAAATCAAGAGTACAATTTGGGATTTCTCCTCTTTCCAACCACTATAGGAAATCGAACGAAACTGTATCGAACATATATAAATCTAAATTGAAACTGTGTCCTTCACTTCTTGAACTCCTTAAGGTTTTACAAAGGGAACTCGAATACCTTTTGTGCCGAGGACAGGAACGAAACATCCGAAATTTTTCGCAGATGAAAGCTCTGGAAAGATTTATCTTTTAAAATATTAGCATTTATATGAAAGAAAGATAGATGAAAAATACCAAAAAAAAGATAAATGCAGTAACTGAGTATTCCAGAGTGGCACTCAACTTATGACTTACAGACTCATGTCCTTTCCTTGTATCTTTCTGGATGGATAGGCGTCTGGGCCAAGGGAGGATGGTCCAATGACTCTCTGATGGGTACCCTCGCATCAACAGGGCCCATCATTAGTGATACATACCAAATCTTTAAACGAATAAAACTAACAAGAAGGAAATATTTACACTAGTCAATTGATTTAATGAAATGAAATAATCGACAGTACTATTTTTTGTTTAACATATAAATGGTATAAGTCATGTTGTGCGAAGACATAGTATAATATTTTCACACAGAACCAGGACTATACCTAACTATTGAGTTTATCCCTTCTAGAACCAAATCGCAGAGAATATTTATAAATCAACAATCAATACAGAGATATTCCTTCTATTGAATCCAAATGGGTAGACCACGATAATGACAATAACTGCTATAATCTTTTCAGTAGAGAGACCATAAGAAACTAACGACAATCGAGACATAAAAACGTAGGATTTTCTTTTACCGAAAAGAAACGTTGCAGGTGTAAATTCCCTAAGTCAGAACAAGGGTTTAGGATGTTGAGACCTCTCAAGGAATTAGAGATTTAATCTATAGTAAGCATTACATACAGAAATGAGAAGCAGTCCAGAAAAGTTACAGTGAATAACAATAATGGGAGATTTAAGTAAAACAAGTAATACTTACGTGAGGGTCCTTCCACTGTAATAAAGAACCCGAACTTTGTTTCATAACCATAACATAGGGTCACTGAAAAGCTTACCATGGAGGGTGAATGGCGGCTTTGTTCCACCAGGTAGCGTTTTCCCCAAATCGACGGCATGCTCCAGTAAGAAAATATTACGCGGAGCCTTTCGAAAGACTCCACAATGAAACATCAAACACATTAAAACCTTAATAGGAACCTTAACTACCTATTTCAAATGCTGAAGGTACGAAGGGGAGTCTAGCCATGTGACGAGTGAAGAGTTGGGGTGAATGGAATGGATGAAGGGCCAGGTAAGAGCATCGTAACTCGCACACATAGGTTTTCCATTAAACGATATAGGCAGAGCCTTAACTCCCTTCTGACAGTAATCCACTCTTTCACATCAAGAAATTCGTGAAGTAAATGAATTCTTCCGAGACTTGACAAGTTGGCACACATATATGTTAACTATTTTTTTACAGTTAGCTTATCGTTCGAGAGAAGGTTTGTTGGAACTTTTTTTGGTTAAGTTGAAGTAACATAAGTTCTCGTTACTCAAACTCTGATGGGTAAAGGGATCAGAATATTACTAATCTTGGATAATTTGTAAAGGAAACCCATCGATAATCGGAACTATGTATATTAATGCTAAACGCATACCATTAAGTCACTTCCTTTCAACTATGGGTATAGATCCATCCTCGTGGCCATATATATATATATATATATATGGTAAGCAAATATTTGTTTTCAAATGGATAGATTAAATAGTATTGTGCGCAACCCATAGGAATCTCTTGTGTAAAGAGAAACTAGGACTATAAGTCCTAAGTTTAGTCTATGGTATAGATATTTATGTGTATAGATGAGTAGGTTGGAGACTAAAGGGGAATTACTAAAACCCTTGGAGATTTAACCGTATGAGTTTCCATATCAAGCAAGATAGACAGGTATGTAAAGGGCATCATGTGGTAGGACAAATTTATATTACGTCACGGAAAATTATAATAGGAATGAATATTTATTCCATCTATCGACAAACACATAAATGAAATTGGAGATTAATGCCTCATATAAAAAAACAATTATGACATTTTTGAGGTACATCACACCGCGGGGGTTCCTTTTTCGTAAATTTAGTCCCTCAGGCCCGAAAAAAGGTTAAATTTATACCTGAGAATACTCTTCTAGAGAATCGAGGATCCTAGATTATACCTTTGTTCGTACATTTAACCATCCGGACCGAAAAAGGGGTAAACTACCATCGAACAAATGTGCCTTCGAATTTTAGTTTGGCAAGTGTGAAGGGAAACAAGATCGCTCGACAATCTTTTCATATTTAGAGGGTCTGAAAAGGGCTTAAAAGAAGACCCGTTGTTTTGTGAGTCCCGAGGGTGAGGTAAAAAGTGATAATGAATCATGCAAGTGAGGCTCAAACTCATAATCAGGAAAAAATAAAAAGGACTCCCGAGCCTATAATTATTAGTGACGACATGGACACCAAAAATGCAACCAGGATCTACTTAGGGCATCCATTGTAAGGTAGGCTCTACCACTAAATTACGACACTTATAGAGAAGTATTGAGGGTTTCGTGTCACAATTCAATGGGATCGATCCTATGTTAAAGAGAAAAATACAACGAGATACAAAAAGTGGAGGTGGAAGCCCGACTTAGATGCAAAAAGTTGAAAAAATGACTTTTTAACAAAAGACCTTTAAAAATGACCCAACTCTCAAAAAATTTCCCAATACCCAAAGTGACACATATCATAACATCCCACAAGAAACTCAAGAACCATACTAAACGATTTTCAAGCTAGAAAAAATGACAAAAGGGTCTAAAAAATGACAAAAAGGGGTGAAAAAGTCTATAAATAGAAGTTGGCGGCTCATTATCACCATTGTAAATTGAGAATTGACAAAAAAGTCAAAAACACCCCTTTGCCAAAAGATTTTATTCTGGGAGATTGAGTGGATGAAACAAACTTACGCTTGGACCAAATAAGTACATACTAGCCCCTCCTGCATTTACATTTTTCTTTTTTGCATTTTTTTTTGTTTTTTTTGGGGGGGTGATAACCTTTAAAGAGGTCGGCCCTACATGTACGTGGGTTGTCCAAGCACAGCCCATGTGTGCACACGGGAAGAAGATAATTTTCTTGCGTACACATGTGACTGTCACCAATACAGCCTGTGTACACCCTCCAATAAGTGAAAAAATAAAAAGCAAGAGTTAACTCCCCATGACTTTGTCATTTTGTAGGATGTTTGTTCATTGGAGAGAGAGGGGGCATGAGGAAATTGATTTTTTGGTCTCAGAAGACACTATTGTTGTTGTTGTTTTATCACAATGTGGGTTGTTAAAATTATTCCAGTTTCCATTCAAGAGGGCACAACCCAGGTTGTTGAATGCTTTGATAGATTATTGGCATCCTGACGCTGAGGCATTTATGCTCGAGGGGCAACTGTTGAATCCAAAAACTGAAGACATTTACTTCCTGACTGGCCTCTCGAGGAGAGGTGATCCAGTCAAATTGCATACTTTTCCCCCTGGGCCTCACAACATTGAGGAGATGAATGGACTCTATTGTGAGGCTGGTACTAAGAAAGTAGGTTATTGGGTGCCTATACAAAAGATCAACAACCTATTATTGAAAGTGATAGTTCTACTCCTTGGGTGGATCGCTGGATCCATGGATTTACATCAGGCCTCCCGGGCGCACATGCATTGTGCGGTGCAGTGTTTAAATGCACGAATTTTTGACTGGAGTACAACCATGCTGGATTACATGAAGAGACAACTAACAGAGTGTTGGATACGGGAACACTGAAACTTCAGGTTCATGACTATTTTATGTTCCTTTTTCTTCGAGAGGGTACCCAGTCTCAGTCCTTGAGAGACGATACGAGGGCATGTGGCCTCTCTCCCAGCGTTATGCAGATGGGTGGCGTTGTTGCTGCGACAGGGGGGGAGGGAGGACCATCGAGGCCTTCGATGATAAATTTTTTGACTAGTGGTCATGGAAGATTCCGGCTATACAAGATTACCCCTATGTTGGGATCGACTTCTCCAGGGATCCTGATATGTCCGTACCTCCCGAAGTAGAATGAGGAGAGATAAGTATGTTTGCTTTTCAAAGTTACTTAATTTTTATTTCTTTTTATATATATCATTTTTATGTGTACCAGAGTATCTGACAATTATGTATCTGTTATGTACAAATGTGGGACCAGTGCATCTAGCAGACTTCTTGAGTACCAGGTGATGTCCTCGACTAGAGGCAGGACCAGTAGCAGTCACCAGACTAGCAATAGCAGTGGGGGGGCCTCCAGCTAGAGAGGCTAAGAGAGTATTGAGACGGGTGGAGCGGAACCTCACCGCACTTACTCGAATAGTCCCTATGGCAGAGATCGAGGATCTCCCACCGTCGATGCAACCTCATGTAGTTGGGGTGCCACGGAACTAGGTCTAGCTCTTCCGACATTTGGAAAACATTGTTGTTCATTATGGCAGGGCCAATAGGCCCCGCTCTTAGATAGGCTAGACTACTCACGTGCCGAGGGAACCTTTTGTATATTTTTGAAGACATAAGCCCCGTGACTCTTACTAGACGTATTTTTTAGGTGCTTGCGCCCACCTATGTACTCTGATATTTTCGATATATATATGTGTATTTACATCTTCTTACGTCTTATGGATTACATTTATTTTACAAATGTATTTACATGTGTGTGTGTGTGTGATTTTTCTTACATGTGTGCAATATGCCAATCTAACACATGATTAGCTAGAGTATTTGTGATTTGATTCAATCTCCTAGGAACATGGATATATGTAATGTAATCAAAGCTTCGTTCCAAGAGACGTACCCTAAGGAACCGTCGGTGTATAGTAGGTTCGTAAATGCGGTAAACCCCATTTAACTAGGACACAAACAACTGAGCATCTAAGTAGACTCGGAGGTGAGAGATACCATGCGACAAATCGTCATGAAGCAACTCTAAGACTGCATTGTATTCGGTGACATTGTTTGTGGCGTCACCCAAACAGATACCTCCTGAAAATAAAAACTGGTCCTGAGGTGTGAAAATCACCCAAGATGTGGAAGCAAGCCTTGGCTAGCATCGTCCACAAACCCAATGAACACCTATGATTCACTTGACATCTTCCATAGTGAAAAAGATAACATCAAAAAAAGACATGTCCATAAAACCAAAAAGACAAAAACTAAAAGAGAAAATGTATAAAAAATATACATATGTACAAGAAGTCACCTAAGGAAACCCACCTATGAGTAATACTTCTTGAGGTAGATCCCATTTCTAGGCTCCGCCAAAGAATTTCCCTCAAATTCCACCAGACGATAAGCACCCTTCTTTAGAACCTCCTTCACGATGAAAGGTCTGAACCACATGGGTTTGAACTTGCCTGCCCCCAGGGGATCCTTGTCTTGGTCATAGACTAGGACAAGGTCACCTTCAGAGAAAATATGAGGATGAACAGATCGATCATACTAACAATTGAATTTTTGTTTATGATCCTCGTTAGCCAAGGCTACATCATGATGCTTCTCATCGAGATGCTCGAGATATAATAAACACTCTTCAAGTGGTGAAGTGTCTGGCAATAACTGTACTGCCAAATTTAGAGACGGGATCTGGCACTCTATAGGCAATAATGCTTCCATCTCGTAAACAAGTTGAAAAGGTGAGAAATCGGTTATAGTCTTAATGGAAATTCGATGGGCCCATAATGTCGAGTACAACATCTAATACCAATTTGACTTGGCCGAATTGATCGTTCGTTGTAGAATAGTCTTAAGGGACTTATTCACAGATTCCATGTGACCATTTGCTTGTGGGTAGTAGGGTGATGAATGTTCTTACGTCAACCCAAGATTTGAAATTAACTCAGACATCATTTTATTCTGAAAGTGACTGCCATGGTCATTGACAATATCTCTTGGGACGCTGAACCTTGCTATTATCTGGTTAAACAAAAAGAGAGTTGTTGTCTTGCCATCATATTTAAATGTTGGCATAGCCTCGACCCACTTCGTGAAGTAGTCTACTTCTACAATGATATAATGGTGTCCCCTTGCTGAAGGGGGGTTTCATGTAGTGTAATCAATCCCCCACTTGGTGAAGGGACCAACTATGTTGACGGGAAACATGTGAGCAGGGTGTTCCCTCATCTTCCGAGAGAATATCTAACACGGGTGGCACCTCTTGACCGATTCAACACAATATTTGATTAATTTTGGCCAAAATTAACCAGATTGTTGATCCAGGTGGATATCGATGGCCACCCACCTTTTCCAGATGGCTCAAAACAGTTTTCTGGCAATTTACTATTTTTAGCAGGTTTTAACTTTCAGGGCCATTTTGAGGGCCCAAATGAAGGTTTTTTGAGATAGAGGTTCTCAATGATATTCAAAGGCATAAATGATCCCCCAAAATAAATTTCCTCAACGATACCTTTCCAACGAGCTATCACACGCCTAAAACAGAGATCGTATGCAAAAGTTACGACCCCGAGAAGTTGATGTACCCACCTACCCAAACAGGGCCCACATGACTTTTGGCGCTTCATCTCCTAGGGTTAGGTTTTTGAATGTCTAGGTTTTTTGGCATTCCTGCTTATTGTAAAAAGGCCTTCAGATCCTCATTGTAATCATCTTCTTGTGAATGCGAGTAGCCATCACATCTCTTCTCAGAGATAAGTTGCCACCATTCTAGCGAGTCTTTCACTCTGTATTTTTACAGTCTTTGTACATTTCTTTCATTAATATAAATCTTGTATTACTGTATATCTGTGTTTATGGTTGCATTTTTGGCATTATATGTAAACCACTGATCCAGATTATTTTCGGCATGAAATGAGAGTGGAGATATAATAAATAAATGCACAGAGATATTGCAGATATTCAATAATATAACAGAAATGTATCAGAGATGTAACCATAAACACAGATATACAGTAATACATGATTTCTATTAATGAATGAAATGCACAGAGACTGTAAAAATACAGAGTGAAAGACTCGCTAGAATGGTGGCAACTTATCTCTGAGAAGAGATGTGACGGCTACTCGCATTCACAAGAAGATCATTACAATGAGGCTCTGAAGGCATTTTTACAATAAACGGGAATGCCAAAAGTCCTAGACATCCAAAAACCTAACCCTAGGAGATGAAGCGCCAAAAGTCATGTAGGCCCGTTTGGGTAAGTTTGTACATCAACTTCCCGGGGTCGTAACTTTTGCATACGATCTTCGTTTTAGGCGTATGATAGCTCGTTGGAAAGGTATCATCGAGGAGATTCATTTTGGGGGCTCAATCATGCCTTCGGCTATCATTGAGAACCTCGATCTCAAAAATCCTTCGTTTAGGCTCTCAAAATGGCCCCAGAAGTTAAAACCTACTAAAACTAGTAAATTGCCAAAATTGCCAGAAAACTGTTTTGAGCCATTTGGAAAAGGTGGGTGGCCACCAATATCCACCTGGATCAATCCTCCCTCCTTAGGAAGCAATGGTCTCCATTGCNGAGGGAGGATTGATCCAGGTGGATATTGGTGGCCACCCACCTTTTCCAAATGGCTCAATCCTCCCTCCTTAGGAAGCAATGGTCTCCATTGCGTTGAGTTTGTGAGGGAGAGGGAAAGTGTTTGTTGAATCTGCATCTTGGTGAGCTGCTTGTCTTACTGGAGACGCCGTGCTACTCAGTTTGTGGAAATCTATCATGAAACTGTTGAGGTTGAGGTTGTTCAAAAATTTGAGATACATGAGAGGACGATGTGCAAAAGGAATCTTTGAACTTTTCTACATCTTTGTCGACCTGCTTTTGTTGGATAGAAGGTTCTTGGGGCAAGGCTGTAGTGGTTGCAGTGTCCTTTTGTTCTCCTTTTGAACAAATTGTGAAGAAGCTGAATTTTGCAGTATGAGATACTACCTTGCGACACCTTTTAGGTGGAACAGTAGTCAGAACTACCTCTGGTATTCTATAGAGATGACCCCCCAAAGTAACAATGACACTACGGGGTCGAGACTCATAAACAACATGGCGTCTCCACATATATGTTTGGCTCAAGAGAACATAACAGACATCCATTGTGGCAACATCACATAACACCTCATCCTTGAAGGGTTGGATGCCATATGACAATTGGCACTATTGGCTGACACGGAGATCTCGTCCTTGCCGAAGCCACCCGATGTTGTATGGCTGCGGGTGTGGTGTTGTTGACAATCCCAACTGTTTGACGACCTCTACTGAGATGAGGTTTTTCTAGCTTCCACTATCAACAATAAAATGTAGCGGGGTCCCCTTCACCCACATATGTGAATGAAAAAGGTGCTCCCCCTCTTCAGGATCTGTTAGTTCTTCTGGTTGAATTGTTGTGGTCATGACAATAGCAATGGGGTCTGCGTCAATGATCTATCATTTACCAGTATTTTCATAATCATATTCTGAATCAGGGTTAGGCTCCTTGTCTATGATCTCGGCCACCAATGACTATTTTGAGCAACATTCATCAGTGTTGTGCCAGGGGATTCTGTGGAAATCACACCATTTTCCAGTTTCCTTCTTTGTCTTCCCGTGAACCTTCTTTTCCTGTGTCTTGGACTGGTTTTCAGGAGACTTTTTGTTAGGGTCATATTTGTCATACTTTGGTTGTTGCAGATTTGTAGACTTGAATTCCCGTTTGTTTTGGTGCTTAAATTTCTGCTCAATTTTAACAGCATATCGATAAGCAACACCGAGTGATGAGATGTCCAGAAAATCCATTTTAGTCTGGATGTATCTATGTAGAGCCCCATGGTATTTCATAACCAAATGTCGCTTGGAATGTTTGATACCCATCTTGGTGTGAAAGGTATAGAAGGTATTGGTGAACTCTGGAACTTCTTGGCCCCTCTCTTGCCGCAGTGTGGTCCATCTCATGTACTGGTCCTCATAGTTGCCAACAGGGTAATACTGTTCATTTACCACATCCACAAAAAAATCCCAAGTGGGATCAGCCCCATATATTCCAGACTCCTCTGTGGAACTTTTCTCCCAGTAAGCTTCCCACCAATGTTTGACATGAGGGAGAGCTTTAAGGAGTGTGAAGGTGATCTTTTCTTTGTTGGAAAAATTGTGAACAAAGAAATAACCTTCTAGCAGAGTTAACCATTTTTCTAGGGCTTCTGCATCTATCTTTCCTTCAAATACAGGAATATCAAAGTTCACTTGTACCTTGAAAGGTGAGGTATCTCCAAAGTGGCTTCTTGATGAATATGCACCTAATGTTATCGACAGGCATTGAAGGATGTGAGAAAAATTCTCCATTATTTCATCCCTCTGTCACGTGAGAGCTTGCTCAAGCAACAGATTGATAGGATCGTCTGCTCCATCATTTTTCTTTTCTTCCACCATTGAGGGTTTCTTGGGTGTGTGATAGCAATTGTCTTTAAGAGAGACAAGCTCGAGACCCAACTTTCTATACTCAGACCTCGTCGGGGACATGCACTGGAAAAATGATCAAGAGTAGGCTGCCTTGATACCAGCGAGCTTATTTCCGTTGCATTTTACAGTTTCAGCTTATTTCGTTATTGAATAGAAAACCAGTTTTATTGTATCTCTGTTGTTTTGTGTTAAGCACCTGTTAATAATCTATATTCATTTTGTTCTGCTCATAAAATCCGGATCAGTGGTAAATCTGATTCTGAAAATACCGATCTGAATTATTTTCGGCACGAAATGAGATAGGACATATAATAAAGAAATGCATAGAGATATTGTAGATATTCAATAATATAACAGAAATGTATCAGAGATGAAACCATAAACATAGATATACAGTAATACACAATTTTTATTAATGAAAGAAATGTATAGATACTGTAAAAATACAGAGTGAAAGACTCGCTAGAATGGTGGCAGCTTATCTCTGAGAAGAGATGTGACGGCTACTCGCATTTGCAAGAAGATGATTACAATGAGGCTTTGAAGAAATTTTTAAAATAAGCAGGAATGCCAAAAAACCTAGACATCCAAAAACCTAACCCTAGGAGATGAAGCACCAAAAGTCATGTGGGCCCCGTTTGGGTAAGTTAGTACATTAACTTCCCGGGGTCGTAACTTTTGCATACGATCTTCGTTTTAGGTGTGTGATAGATCGTTGGAAAGGTATTGTCGAGGAGATTCATTTAGGGGGATCAATAATCCCTTCAACTATCATTGAGAACCTCAATCTCAAAAACCCTTCATTTGGGCCCTCAAAATGGCCCCGAAAGTTAAAACCTGATGAATATAGTAAATTGCCAAAATTGCTAGAAAATTGTTTTGAGCCATTTGGAAAAGGTGGGTGGCCACTGATATCCACCTGGATCAATACTCCCTCATTAGGAAGTAATGGTCTCTGTTGCATTGAGTTCCTGAGGGAGAGGGAAAAGCGTTTGCTGAATCTGCATCTTGGTGAGTTGCTTGGCTTGCTGGAGACGTCGCACTGCGCAGTTTGTGGAAGTCTGTCACGAACCTACTGAGGCTGAGGCTTTTGAACAGGTCGAGCGACATGAGAGGACAGTGTGCAGAAGGAATCTTTATTCTTTTTTGCAATCTTGTTGACCTGCTTCTGTTGGATAGAAGGTGCTTGGGGCGAAGCTGCAGTGGTTGCAGTGTCCTTGTGTTCCCCTTTTGAATAGATTGTGAAGATTTTGCAGTATGAGATAATACCTTGCGACACATTTTAGGTGGAACAGTAGCCGAAAATTCCTCTGGTACTCTATACAGATGACCCCCCAGAGAAAAAATGACACTGCGGGGTCGAGACTCATAAACAACGTGCCATCTCCACATATATGGTTGGCCCAAGAGAACATCACAGACATCCAGTGGGGCCCTGTCAAGGATCAGTGTTACCGAAAATCTTGATCCTTCATTCTGCTACTTCTGAGGTGTCCAATAATGGTGGGAAATAAGGGCGAAGGAGATCCACGTTGAACACTGGGTGCAGGCCAAGGAAAGGAGGAATGTTGAGCTCAAATGCATTATCCCCCACGGCCTTGGTGATAGTGTACAATCCATAATGGAGTGGGCGAAGCTTTCGATGGGGTCCTGTAAGGCATTCTTTCTACAAGTGCAACCAAACTTTGTCGCCCACCTGAAAGTTCTGTGACACCCGATGTTGATCATGGCACTGTTTGTACTTGTCATTGGACTTCTGTAGGATATCCTAAACCTGTTGGCAGATGTGCTAGATCTGCTCAATGAATCGGGTGGCTTTGTTAGCTTCAGTTGGAGTAGGAGATGAGTCAGTCAAGGTGACCACAATGGGAAGTGCAACATCTATGGGACCCAATGGTTGGAATCCCAACCCCACTTGAAAGGGGTTGTGGCCGGTTGAGCTATGTAAGGCTTGGTTGTAGCTATGTTGCACATAGGGAAGGCTCTCATCCCATGTGCGGGGGTTCTTTGAATTATACATGTGAAGGATATGCACAATCATTTGATTTACAACATCGGGTGGCTTCGACAAGGATGAGATCTACGTGTCAGCCAATAGTGTCAATTGTCATATGGAATCCAACCCTTCATGGATGAGGTATTTTGTGATGTTTCCTCACTGGATGTCTGTGATGTTCTCTTGGGCCAACCATATATGTGGAGATGCCACGCTGTTTATGAGTCTCGACCCCATAGTGTCATTGTTTCTCTGGGGGGTCATCTGTACAAAATACCAGAGGTAGTTCTGGCTACTGTTCCACCTAAAAAGTGCTGCGAGGTAGTATCTCATATTGCAAAATCTTCACAATTTGTTCAAAAGGGGAACAGAAGGACACTGCAACCACTGCACCTTTGCCCCAAGCACCTTCTATCCAACAGAAGCAGGTTGACAAGGTTGCAACAAAGTGAAAATATTCCTTCTGCACACCATCCTCTCATGTCACCTAACCTATTGAAAAGCCTCAGCCTCAACAGGTTCGTGACAGACTTCCACAAACTGAGCAGCGTGACGTCTCCAACAAGCCAAGCAACTCACCAAGATGCAGATTCAACAAAAGCTTTTCCCTCTCCCCCGGGAACTCAACGCAATGGAGACCATTGCTTCCTAAGGAGGGAGGATTGATCCAGGTGGATATTGGTGGCCACCCACCTTTTCCAAATGGCTCAAAATAGTTTTCTAGCAATTTTGGAAATTTACTATTTTTAGCAGGTTTTAACCTTCGGGGCCATTTTGAGGGCCCAAATGAAGGTTTTTTGAGATATATGTTCTCAATGATACTCTAAGCATGATTGAGACCCCAAAATTAATCTCCTCGATGATACCACTTCCAATGAGCTATCACATGCCTAAAACAGAGATTGTATGCAAAAGTTGCGACCCTGGGAAGTTGATGTACTCACTTACCCAAACGGGGCCCGCATGACTTTTGGTGCTTCATCTCCTAGGGTTAGGTTTTTGGATGTCTAGGTTTTTTGGCATTCCTGATTATTGTAAAAATGTCTTCAGATCCTCATTGTAATCATCTTCTTGCGAATGCGAGTAGCCGTCACATCTCTTCTCAAAGATAAGCTGCCACCATTCTAGCGAGTCTTTCACTCTGTATTTTTACAGTCTCTGTACATTTCTTTCATTAATAGAAATCGTGTATTACTGTATATCTGTGTTACTATAAAAAGTTTTCTTTTCCCTGTAAACTCTAAAGTTGAGGGATTGTGTATGGGGGAGGCAACTGAACTATCGCCTCAATGTTTAGAGGATCGACCATGATCCTTGTTGTCGAAACTATGAAACCTAGAAGATGATCCGATGTTACGCAAAAACTACATTTGTTTGGATTCAAGCGAATCCGGTAGTAGCGACATCACTCAAAGATAAGTCAGAGGTGTGTGGGATGATCATCTCTCTTATGAGATCATGACGCCAAATAATCAAAATAAGCCTCGACTATGTGTTTGAGGTTGTGGAAAGCAAAAGACATGGCTCGCTGAAAAGTAGCTCCAACATTTTTCATACCAAAAAGCATCTTCTAATAGGCGAATGTACCCCATGGAAAAATCAAAGCAGTTTTGTGTTGGTCTTTGAGTTTGATCTATATCTTATTGTATCCCAAAAAACCATCCATGAAAGAAAAGGCCTCGCAACCTGTGCATTCATCGACTATCTGGTCAATAAATGGTGTGGGGAAATTATCCTTTGGACAGGCCTTGTTCAAATCATGGAAGTCTATACATACATGAATCATACCCTATTTTTTGTTGACTAGCATGGGATTTGACACCCATTCAGTCAATTGGACGAGGTAGATGAAACCAACTTTGAGTAGTTTCTCTATTTCAGCCTTAATAGTTGTTGCTTTCTTAGGATTAACCAGACGAAGCTTCTGCCGGACCGACTTGGCATTAGGATATGTCGTGATTTCATGTTCGATGATTCTTCGATCTATGCCTGGCATTTCCTCGTAAGACCAGAAAAACACGTTGCAAAATTCTTTAAATAAATCCATGTAGATTTGAATCTTCTCGAGGGAGCAGTCTACTCTGACGAAGATATTCTCCACGATGCCACGGGTTATGGAGATATCAATAGGTATTGTTTTAGTGATGGTTTCCATACATCCTTAAGCATAAACATCATGCATAGACAAAGGATTAATAGGACAAGTCCTATCTCCATTCATAGTCAGAGTGAATTCACCTACTTCAATTCTTCTTAACTCTGGGAGAAAATAAGATCTGTGATGGAGATCATCCCAGGGTCTGTCCGGACTAGTCATTGCCTCAATAATCTCTTCATCTGAGGGAAGGACTAAGTCTAAAGAATCAGTATCGACAAGGGAACCTTGAGCCCAAATAGGCTCTAAAACCGGATCTAACTCCTGTGCGGGAGTCAGATCGGGGTCGACAGAAGCTTGCTGGACTATAGAGTACACAACTTCTTCTGCGGACAAAGGCATGGCCATGCCATGGTGCCCTGTCCCTTACATCATCGTTGATGGGGAAGGAATATTCCACGGATCATTAAAGTAAGTCGTGCAAAATGACGAGGTTTGAAATATTTCAACAATAGGCTGGTCAGGGACAACCGATATGTACTGGACATTGTCAGTCATAGGCGGGAAATCAAAAGTACCCATCAAAGGTGGGCACAAACCAAACCCTATGTTGACGATTCCAGGCTGATGGTTATCAATCATAGAGACTGTGGATACCCCCAATGAAGGGTCAGGATGGGAGAAGGAAAACTTATCAATGGACACGATCCGGCCCTCGTTTGGAAACAACAAGACCCAGAAAACTGTCTCGACCACTGCTTGCATAACATAGGTCCAACTCCTTCCTAACCAGAGATTGTAGTCAAGAGACGCATCAACCACTTCAACCTCGATACACATGGTCTTTCCCCCTAACCGTACGGGGAAAAAGGGGATGATTCCATGTGGTCGGAACGAACGACCATCGAAAGTGGTAAGAAGAGTAGGTGATGGAGACAAAATGGGTTGGCCAATGGCCTTCCAACATGCCAAAGACATCATGCATGTCGAGGCACCCTCATCAACCACCATGCGGAAAATGTTCTGAGCAAAATCTTTCATGGTGTAAGACACTAATATCTGAAATGCCACATGGTAAGGGAGACGAGGTTTTAAGTCGGTCGTATCAAGCATGATCATTCCTGGATTACAAGTCTCAGTAGATCCTAAGGTAGCTAACAGATCCTTTCTTTGGGAAGGGCATCTTTGTAGGACTTCCAAAGCCGACATTGCACGAGGGGTTTGAGACAAATCCTCCACCACAAAGTAGTTCTAGGCGGCCCTTGCGTTTGGGTTGTGGGAAGCTTTCTTGAACACACCTTTTGGGATGCGTGTCATTCTTTTTCCAAATGTCTTCTCAATCTGGAGAGGAAGAGATGGGTTTTCAGCTTCTTTACCCTTCTTAGAAGTGTTTGGCATTCCATAGTCGCGTGTCCTAGTTGCTATGTCAATGCTACCTTTCATCATGTACACATTTGCAGAAGAAGAATTACTCGAAGACGGAGGGGGTCCCTGACTGCCCCCTTCCGTGCTCGAAGAGGCTTGAGTTAAATTTTTCCCATGTGGAAATGGGTTTGTTAAAACGACAGGCTGCTACTGTTGTAAAAAATTTTGGGCCTCCACAATTCGAGGGAACGGGTGAGTCAGATGGTCTTTCGTGCAAATATTACAAGTATACTTTGACTTCTTCTTTTTTGTGTTTCCCCCGCCAGAATTATTGGTAGGTTTCTTATCCCCCTTACCCTTCTTTCGTTGTTTCTTCTTTCCGTCAGGCTGTTGGGTGGTCTTTAGGTTTGTCGATTTCACACTATGTACATCCAATGTTTGAGTAGAGGGAATGGTCAAACCAGTGGTCTGGCTGGTCATTGTCTGTTGTATTGAAAATTACTGCAATTGATTTGACAGCTGATCAATGGGCTTTGTTTGTGCTGAACCAACAATACCATCGGCATGTGGTCCAGATCTCTGTTTGGTCTTATCAAGTATCGACTGCAGTGCATATGATATAACTTCGTAAAGTAAACCAGACTGAGATTAAATCATCTCTAGTTGTTGAGCTCTCATTATCACTTCTTCTTATGAAAAGACCTGCGACGTTGCGACATCTTTAGATAGCTGTGGTACCAAAGACTTAAGGAACCACTCAAGCAGGAATGCTGGTGGGACTAGTACTTTTATCAAACTCTTTCGGCATCTCCATTCTCGGATGTGATTTTAGATATGGTCCGCCTTTGTCTACTCAAAGTTGGCCAGCAACTCAGTGCCGACATCATATCTCACAGGTAATTGAAAATAGTTTAAGAAATCCATTGCCAATTTCCAAAGGTAGAGTATCTTGAGCGGTTGTGCTCTATGTACCATTTTTCAACACTCCCTATGAGAGTGTGTTGAAACAAACGCAACTAAATGAAGTCATCTCTCAAAGAGTTGGACGAGCACCATAAATGGAAGGTAGTCACATGATCGCCTGGATCTTCATTAGGCTTAGCTTTGAAATTTGGAATGTCTGAAGGCAACTTGATTGGCATAGGAGGCCAATGCGAATCATGACAAATTAGGTCATTTAATAACCTTTTCAAGTCTGGCAAGTGTAGAGTTGCCAGAAATGGTAATTTGGGTTGTTGATTATAACTAAGGAAAAAGGGGCATGGAGTTTGGTTGGCACCAGGTTACCCGGAAAAGTTAAGTTGCTAGCTAGGGTTCTAGTAATAACCATGGCCATGACCAGCATACAGATTTTTCTCTTGTTGAGATGTCATCGGCTGACTCCCGTAATAGGATGTAAAAGGATGGGCTTGCATTGCATTCCAAGGATTTTGGGAAGGGTTTCTCCCTGCCGATCCAACGTGCATAGGTCCTGAGCCTTGCCCGGGGTTCCATTGGCTATGGAAAGGGTTTCTCCCGGTCAGCATCCCTAACGAGGGAACTGATCCCTTCCATGGATTCCAAAGTCCTTGTGAGGAAGGAATTCCTGAGTTTTCCCCCTATACAGGAATAGTAACCTGCATAGGATTTTGTTGTCCATAATCGGGGTTGCCCCCGACCGAGATGACAGCTGACGAGAATGGTTTGTTACCAAACACGCTGAACAATGAGAATGGTGTCGAACCTACTGGCATGCTATAATAAGGAAGTCCTTGACTACCTTCTCGAAATGAACTATAGTTTACGTTCATCCTAACGGAGTGCTAGTGAGCACCACCAAGAAAAGGGGATGAAGGAGGTATATGACCCCCTCCCTAAGGGAAAGCGTTATAGGGAGATGAAATTCCCCCTATAGATCCTTGCAGAGGAGCGTTCAAGCTCCCTGCACCTAGACCTAAAGTCTATAGAGTGGAGTAGGAAAGGACAGAGTTTGTATCGAATCCAGGAATCCCATATGAGAACAAAGGGCATGTCGCACTCTGGGTGAAAGGAGTAGTGATTGTCTCCATAGACGGAATCAGACCATTGCCCGAGGTAGAGGTGGTCGAGACCATAGTGGTCCAGAATGGTGACGGTTGGTTAGGAAGTGAAAAACCCCCTATAGTTACGGCCGTGGAGGGAATATGAGGATTCCCTGAAGAAGTAGCGGCATTTGTCTCCATCGTTTCTTGTGACACTACCTGACGTGAGTAAGGTTTAACCTGTATGACGATGGGCACCGATAGATCAGTGATCAGAGGTTTATACGGACCAAGAGATTCTACTCTGAGGTTGGAAATGGTTGGTTCCTCTAGAATCAAATATTCTCCTCTCGGAGATGAGTCAGGCTCAATTTCCTGTGTCCTGGTTGCCTCAAAAGACCCTTGTTGGTCTAGTCTTCACCTTAATAGTGGCGGGGTTGGCTCGAGATTAACCGATGTTAGGCCAAGAAGCCTTCGCGACCAGTGGAGCTTCTGATCCTCCATGGTGTGAGAAGATAAAATACACACTAGGGATTTCTATTTAATGTTAAATACCAACACACACTAGAAAAATCTCCTATGAGACAAGACAAGTAGATCAATAACTAGTTGGAAGAACAGTTACACCAGCCAACACTAGAGAAACTTACCGATGCAAGTGAAACTTGAATACGGAACCAACCTTCGGGTATACTCTGCAAACTGTGGCCCAAGTTCTTCCTTAGGTACCACAGTATACCCCTGCAGTCATCTATGTATGTCACTAAGATAAAGGAAACTAAGTTGCCAACGCGCTAACAATCACCGGGCGGGTACAGTCAATAGTCGGGTGGACCGCAATGAGAAGGGTATCAAGACCGAAACCTATCAACGGTATCAAAATAAAGTGTTTGGGAAGACGATTGAGGACCTCGAATAGATTCGAGACCCACGAAGCTTCGTGGAAAATGCGAACAATGGAATCCCAAGATAAGCCCTCTATATGTGTTCCCCACTACGCTTGGTCCAGCTTTGAAGGGGTTATCTCTGCTACCTTTCCGCATGCAACCTTGTGTTTATCCCCTATGCTAGAGGGGGGTCCCGAATAACTTTCACGGTTACTAGAATTTCAAGCACTCCCTAGCACATACTCTTATGTTTGCTTTTGTAGCCTTGAAGAGTTTCCTCTCCAATCCTAAATCAAGGCTCTATCCTAGAGTAAATTGATGGACCCTACAAACACAAAGTATAAAAACTTTTAATTAAGCGTTAATTTTAGTGGTTCTCTTAATTCAAATGGAATGAAAGTGGAACCAATGATGTTCTTTAAGAGATGAAAGAGAAGAGCATAAGATGAAACTGAAAACAAACTAATTCTTCTTCACAAATAAATATTTTCCAATTTAAACTCTTTAACCAAACTTTTTCATAACTACTTTTCTCAGATCTTTAAAAAGAAAAACTTAAAACATGATTTCGCTCGACTACGAGCTACTTAATGTCCTAAGCATTCAAATAAAGAACTTAAGAAAAATTTATTTTTCCTTGGTAAATAAAGAAACTAACCTGAACTACTTTCACCAAGCAAAGAAATGAATATATATTTTTATTTTTTTATGCTTCAAAACCAGAAATTTGAAAATGAATTATTTTCTCTTCTTCTAAAGAAAAAAAGGGGAAAATGATGACAAGTCAAGACCAAGAAATGACTTCAGGCCCATCACAGATCGCAGGGAGTCACTGACAATACCAAGAAGGCTGATCAGAATAGACTCACAAACTTGTCTAAAAACCCTAATAAAGAAAACACAAGAAATCTATGATGAGGTCAGACCTAGGCTACAGACTGCTATAACAGAGACCAGGGTTAGATCAATAAAACCCTTGAGAAGTGTGACTTCTGACAAGGAAGAGGATGACTGCCTCTTTTAAAAAAAGAAGTCTCAACACTAGCACGCTACTGACACTTCAGCAGCCTGCGTATGTACGTGGGTTGTCCAAAGGCAGGGTGAGTATGCATGCGTGCAGGCCCAGTACAGGCTGCGTACACCTCTGTAACTTCTCAAAAAAAATGAAAACCAACAGTTAATCATAGGCAGGGAGTACTGGTACGGAAGACCAGAATCCCTTAAAGACACAAAAGCTTACGGAAATTCAAAAAATAGTAAATAAATTGATTCAAAGCACCCAAAAGAATATCCCCAAAAAACCCTAGAGGTCTCCCCAATATGGTCACCAATTCTACTATAGCAAGATTACCCCTCTACGGACTACACCAGGGTTCTAAAGTGCAGGTAGAGCTAACTGCCTAAAGTCTCCTACTTTTAACCACTATCCCGTCATTACCCCACAATCATACATAAAAGACAAAGTATAGGGATCTGATAGGCATACCTTAAACTCCACGTCCGGTGTTGATCCCTTTTCACTCAGTTGTTTCTCGACTACAGATCTCCTACCAAGGCCAACCTGCATTCACCAAAAGAAAATCAAGCAACTACAAGAATGAATTCTATATAAGGATTAGTGGGTTAGACATCATAACAAAAATGTAAACAAATCATAAAGATTTAAAACATCATTTGGCGGGACGGAAAAAGTATTTCTTTATATTAACCTCACAAAAGTTGTTTACAATATGAGACTGGAAACTGCTCCTTGAACTCAGTCCTAGGCTCCTCTTCACCATGCACCAACTGCTTCCATGTCTTCTTCTCCTCTTCAATTCTCTCTAGGGAAATGGCAAGGGTTTGCAATAGAGGAAGAAGGAATTATGGCTCAAACTCACAATGTGGTTACAAAATATTGGGGCAAAGGGGGGATACTGAAATGGGCAGAGTTTCTATGCTCTCATGCTTCTCTTTGGAATGGGGCCCCAACACCTTATTTTATAGGCCAAAAGAGATAGTAATGGCTGGGGTGACTGGCTATGGGCAGTCAAATGGTTAGGTAACGGCCTGAAAACCTGTACCCCTTTGCAATTTTCATTTTTCACACTTTTTGTGAGTGTACATGGGCTATAGTGGTGCAACAAGTGTGTGTACGCGGGTAATAGTGGTGTAGGGCATGTACACCTTCAAAACAATGGTTTTTTAGAAGAGTTTTTTAGTGATGGCTTGGCAAATATAGCAAGTAAGATGGCCTGATGCCAGGTATGCATGTCTGGTGCAATTTAGGGTTATAACAATCCTAACAAGAAAAAATATGACGATGCTAACAAAAATGGTGCAAGTAATTCAAAGGGTTACAAAGATCATGTAAGTATCAAACAACCATGGTTAGCAAGTTTTACAGAAAATATGCCTCCGAGTATTAAGCAAGAATGGCTCAACAACCTCACCAAGAAATCTAAGAGAAACTAGGTCAGAAAATCAACAGGGTGATGAAGGATATCGGACTTCCTGAGTTTGGAACACTAGATGAATCTGTAGACTTGCGCGACATAGTTGAATTTCACACCAAGCAAGATTCATTATGGGCCAAAGAGCTAGAGAAGGTGATCGACACAACGCCATGATATGTGCAACAATTTATGGAACATCCAATAAGAGCTCGGGCTGTGATGTAGTAGTTAAGAGTCAGTCTGGTGAAATATCGGGCACATGTAGTAAATATCAGAGATATTTGCATGGCTTCGATGGAACATAACATATTTCCATATGCCCACACCTGCAAGCAACTGTTGATTAGTTGGTCAGAGTATGGGAAAAGTCACCCTTTCAAAGTAATATCTTGAGATGACTGTTGGAAAAATGTTAGGAGAGAATGCCATGTGGCGAATTCTATTTTGTTTAACTACAATTCAGCCATTATTTTTAGTTAATTTTATGTTATAAATAAGAGCATCGACCGATTAGTTAAGGGTCGATGGTTTTTGTAAGAAACTCTTTTTTTTTTTTTTTTTTGTTAAGAACTATTTCCAAGCTACCTTTAATAGAGAAGTCCTTCTAGACCAGAGACAAGTTATATTTTCATCAAATGCATGTGTGATTAGATGTGGAGAAGAACTATTTCCTATCCCGTCTCATGAATGGATGTTGTAATGAGTAAGAGCTATTGAATCTATTGTTAAGTTATCTGACGCACTGTTTTATAGTTCTTTTCTTTAATGATGAAGATTAATCGTTGTGTTAGTATTTGATGGATGATTAGAGTAGGTGAATTAATTTGCATTCCATTATCTTATCGCATATGTGTTTTATTTATTACAATTAGTATCTCAGACAATAATTTGATGCTCACATGGTTGACGTATTAGTACTAGGCCTGTGGTATAAAATTGTCATCTGCATGCTTGAGTAGGGGGTTATCCCAAGCTCAACCTCTTCTCCAGTAGTTAAACTTAATCATTTTTTTTCCAAGTTGGTTTAAACTGGCTTACATATTATATCGGTCCCACCTAATAAAAATTACAAAAAGAAAAAGTTTGAACTGAAGGAGACGCCTTCGCGAGAAAACGTAAAGCCCATCGATTAAATTTGTTGGATCACAAGATCTGGAGAACCATTCCACTATTAAACACTGTAGAGTCTAATTGGGCCTTAGTGGAAGGTTTGTTTCCTATTGTTGAACTAAAGGGATTTAGGACCCATCAACAAAATTGGCTCTAGAAGGAGAGCCTGAAGAATGAATGGTTGAATACCTATTTCATATAATACTTCAGACAGCCTGTAGATTCAAAACAGCCCACATGCATGCTTTTAATTCACAAGACAGCCCACACACGTCAAGTACTCCTAAAACGAGTAACTCACCCCAGCCTAAGGAATAATGCTTGTTCCCTGACATACCTTAAGCTCTTCTTCATGAGGAATTAAATCAATTCAGAAGAGTCACAAGAGCATACACCTGAAAGACCAGTGTGTTGTCTTTAGCTATGATACTTCCTCGAAGACAAAAAATAAGTAGACCAGTGGTCAATACTCACGATGAGGTTTTCGTGCACAAAGTAGAAGACCTAACAGATTTCACAATCACCGAAATTGAACATCCTCTTAATCTGATCCCAGAAATGCCAGCTGTCAACGTCTCTAAACTAGACGATTGTTCGAAAGAGAAGGAGTTTAGCTCAGAATCTGATGATATGGAAGAAAACAATGACCATAATGAAGAAAGGGGAAACCCACCACATAATAATCAACCTTGGTTGGCTAGAGACACTTTCGTCATCCCAGGGCGATTCCATAACCTTCCCCGACATCCAAAGAAGTTACTTCCTAAGTTTGATTCTGAGACCTCAGGATTTCCTGAAGATCATATCAAGAAATTTATACTAGCGATTAGACTTATGAATGTCCAACATGAAGACGTAGTGTGCAGTCTTTTCCCCTATAATTTTGAGAACTCCGCCTCCACATGGTATTTCAACTTACTTGTAGGATCCATAACTAGTTGGACAAAGTTTCAAAAGGATTTTTTAGATAAATTTGCCGAAGAAACCACTACAAGATCTTTGATGGTTGAATTGTTTGTTGCCACCATGAGTTCAAAGGAGAAGGCTAAATATTTCAATAAAATATTCACAACCATCTTAAAAAAATTCCATCCTGAAGCTAAACCAACTTAGGAGTTTCAAATCAAAGTAGATGCTAATGTGCTCCCAACTTCTATTTCCATGTTTGTGAAGAGGGATGCCAAATGAACCTTAGCTGAGAATTTTGAAGAATCCAAAATGATAGAGTTCCATATGAAAGGGTGTAAAGAAGGCCAAGTCTCATTAGTTAAGAAATAATTTCATCCTCCTCCCAGGAGAGGACTCCTTTTGACTAGACCGCGAGGGAAACAAGCAGAAAAAGCTCTCGAAAAGGGTAATGGAGATATAGAAGACCTACAACGCATGGTTAAGAAATTATCAAATAATATCATGGACATGAAGAGAAATGCAGGGGAAGGAAGCCAAGGAAAAAGGCCCTATAAGACTTTCTTTAAAAGAAACATGTCGTTCAAAGCAATTGAACCTCCCCCATCTAACCTAAATATCAATTTAGGAAATGTAGCATCAGATTCTTTTTGTACATGCACAAAGAAAATCACTCCGAAAGAGATTGCCCTCAATGGGTGCATGCCATGAATTTGATGGCCAATTGATTCCTAAATGAAGTATCCCTGATCAAACAACCAAGTGGGTCAGTTATGAATGACATTGATTAAGAAGAGATTGATCCACCAGAAGATACAACCATGTTGATATGGGATCTTGACCTAATCATGCCTTCTGACGACTTGTTTGAGTTTAAAGAACCACCCGCAAAGGTATCAGTTGTGAAAATGAAAAGTAAGGGTCCAGCTGTCTTAGAAGATATTGCTACTATCCAAACCTCAGGGGGAAATACATCCCCCGATCACCCAAAAGCACCTTTTTCTCCCCATAAGAACCCTATAATCATCCATACCCAAGAGTCACCCAAACTTGATTACAACATAGTTGAATATTTGAAGAAGTTGAAGGCTAATATATCAGTTATGGACATTTGTAGGATCCCTCAGCAAAAGGACTTCCTATTACAGGCTTTGAAATCAGTAGAAAATCCCACAACAAGCACTGACCTAGGAAGAAATCTAATCCCCACAGACCTAGGGAATAAACCAACGGTGAACACTTGTTCTGAAGATAAGAAGGGGAGACCTTTTGTCCCACCTTTCCTTTTAACATTTCAAGTCTTCAACAGGAACCTCCATAACTATTTGGTTGATTCAAGAGCATCCTCTAACGTTATGCCACTGTCTATCTGTAAAAAAACTAAACGCAGTCCCTCTCAAGAGTGATAAACATATAATGCAACTAGATAGAACCCGGGTGAAGTTCATGGGATAACTTAAATATGTAATGATCAGAATATCCATGCATCCTAAGTTTGTGCAAGTGATTGACATCATTATAGTAGACATCCCAGAATCCTGTGGATTATTGTTAAGTTGATATTGGTATGAGAAGTTAAACGGATACTTTAGTACAGAATGGGAACACCTTTGGATACCATTAAAGGGGCACAAGAATATGATCATAAATGATAGGGAGAGATATCTAAAACATACAGTCACTGATCTAGAAACCCTAAACAAACCCTCATCTACAAATTTCCCTGTAATAGGCAATTATTCCTGCGATTCCTATTTTGGGAACTTCTCCCCTCTTCCATATGATGTCCCTCTAACTCAAAACTCTGAAATGGTTTTTAAAGAGAAATCGTTGATACCGACATAGGAAAATCCCTTCTATCAAGGACCTATGCTAGAAATCACAGAACAAAAGTTAGGAGAGCAAGAAGGTAATAAGAAAAAAGAAATAGAAAATTCTCTTTCACAAAATTGGACCATATACTTTGATGGATCCAAGTCACAGGAAGGATCTGGGGCAGGGCACATCCTCATTGATCCAGAAGGTAAATGTCATTTCCTATCCTGTAGACTAGAATTCGAATGCACAAATAACACCATCGAGTATGAAGCTCTAGTACAAGGGTTAAATAAAGCCATAGACTTAAACGTCAAAGAATTGAAGGTTTTCAGAGACTCAGAGATTATCATTAGACAAGTAAGGAATACTATAAATTGCAATTCCCCGCACCTAAATAATTATCAACAGGAAGTGCATAGGTTAACATATCATTTTGAAGCTTTCAATATCACCGCGATCCCCAGAGAAAAGAATATCCTTGCTGATTCTATGGCCACAACTCCTTCAAGGTTGTCACGTCTAGAAGATTATGAAGCCTCCCGATTCACTGTGGAACTACTCTACAAACCATCAGTGCCTAAAAACATTTATAATTGGAAGGTCTTTGAAGGGGATTAACAGATCGTAAATTTTCTAACTAACCAATATAATTTTAAGGACTTAGCTATTGACAATGAATTATTCCAGGGACAATCAACATAAACTAATCCTCAGACAGGTCAACCAACTGACAAATCAAAGTCTCACACAATCTTGAATGGGATAGTTAACTTGGAAAATATTTTTGACCTAAAAGAACAATTTAAGAGGCCCAAAAATGAAAAAGTCGGTAGTTCATGTCCCATGAATGAAACTGTCAATCGCAGAACCCTGGAAAACCCAAAAAAACTTAAACCTCAAAAAAACCATATCTAAAGAGGAAAGGAAGTCTTATCTCAAACTATTCAGACAATATCAAGATGTCTTTGCATGGTCTTACCGAGATCTGAAAACTTATGATACCCATATCATTCAACACACTATCCCATTAAAACTTGAAGTGAAACCCTTCCAAAAGAAGCTTCGGAAGTATCACCCATCCCTGGAACCTCTCATGTATCAGGAGTTGAAGAAACTTTTAGATTCCAAAATTATCTTCTAGGTTAGAAACTCTACGTGGGTAGAAAATTTGGTTCATGTGAGGAAAAAGTCGAGGGAAATCCGCTTGTGCGTAGATTTTAGGAACCTCAACAAGGCTTCAGAAAAGGACAACTACCTAGTCCCACTGATGGAGAAAATCTTGCAGACCATGTCCGATTCTGAGATTTTCTCTCTACTGGAAGGTTTCACGGGTTACAACCAAGTTCTGGTTTCAGAGGAAGACCGTTTGAAAACTACCTTTTGAACCAAGTGGATAACTTTTTCTTAGAAATGCATGCCCTTTGGGTCAATCAATGCGGGGGAAACATTCCAAAGGGAAATGGATGTATCATTTCAAGGACTGATCAACAGGTCTATGGTAGTGTATCTTGATGACATAACTGTGTATTCAAAGAATAGAGAGGAACACATCCAACACTTAACCTAGATTTTTGAAAGGTGTAGAAAATACGATATATCTTTAAACCCTAGAAAATTATCTTTCGTGTGGAGGAAGGAAAGCTATTAGGTCATATTATATCCCAAGCTATCATTCACATATACCATAAGAGATTCAAAGCTATAAATCAAATATCGTTGCCTCACAACAAAAAGACAATGCAATCCTTCTTCGGGAAAATCAATTTTGTAAGAAAATTCATACCTAGTTTCGCCGAGACTGTCAGACCACTACAAAACATGATCCACAAAGATTCTAAATTTAAGTGGGATGATGAATGAAAGGATGCTTTTAGCAATATTAAAACTGCTATATCTCAAGCCCCCGTGTTAGGAAGTCCCAATTTTAATAAAGATTTCTTCCTCTATACTTTTTCCTCTGACCAATCGTTAGCTGTAGTAGTGACTCAGAAGGATGATGACAACAATGAGGGTCTGGTGTCGTTCATGAGCACTAACCTCCAAGGAGTCAAACTTAATTATCCTACTATAGATAAACATGCCTATACTTAATTATACTTTCTAGTGTACAAGAAGGAATCTATTCTCTCGAATGGGCTTTATCTTCCATCTCTTCAACTGGCCCAAGATTCCGGAGGACAACCTTCATCAATCATACAGGAAAGAATTGACACTCTACTCATTCCAGAAGAAGAAAGGGAAAAGGATAAATCAAAGTTCATAGCCCACCAACATATCGTTAAAAGATGGTTTGACAAGCATAAGGCTAAAGAGAAGAATCTTGAAATAGGAGACTTGGTCCTAAAATGGGACAGAGAAAATGAGCCTAAAGGAAAACATTCTAAGTTTCAGAATCGAACATTTCCAGGTGGATGAGAAGATTGGGGAAATAAATTATCGGTTATAGAATCTAAGGGCAGAGCCTGATGCCCTCCTAGTAAATGACCAATCCCTAAAACAATATTTCCACTAAAAAAAATGAGTTTTATATTTTGTGTGTGTATTTCATGAGTTTTGTTTCAGCTAGGTCAATTGAGAATTGCTTTTATTTTATTTTTGTTTTTTGGACTTCTGTGATTTTGAATATTGTGTTTATCTAGAGAATGGTTGACCTCAAATCATGCAACATGGCAAACTCCGTTCCTGAGTCATCGCTCACATACAACATAAGGAGCATCGGGGAACCTGCAGTTTCTTTGAAGAGTCATCTATCTAACCTACGCAAATGCACACCTTTGGAGAAAGGTAGAAGTGTCTGCCTAGTGGTCTAGCAAAACCTTAAGGGAAATTTGGTAAGCTGAAAAGGACTACAGGAAACTTGGAAGACAAATCTAGCTAAGGATTCACCTTAACCGTCTCATTTTCAAAATAAACAGATGTCATCCTCTCCCACTTGCTCAGGGAATTCTGTCGAAATAAAAGTTAACTATACCAAATGAGTGAATAGTGGAAGAGGGTATGCAGATATCTCTACTGGGGCTATGGATGCCCGCTAGAAGTGGAGGAAGGTTTGTGATGTCGGGGTTTCTCCGTCGAGGCTATGGACGCTCGGTGGCAGTGGAGCGACATCGTAGCAAGTAAGTAAAGGTAACTAAAGGCTCCATGCCAGTGCATGCTTTAATATATTTTTTTCAAAGAGGGCATGTGTCAGGGTTACAGGAAACAAAGGAGGAATAAAGGTTCAAAAAAGAAAAACCACGGGAAGACCCGGAAGCATCAACCGAAGAATTTCAAATGCAAGGGTAAAAGAGGCTCTGATTTAAAACCAGTTAATTTCTCCACATGATTTTTCATTAGCCGAGCCTAAAGGAGGAACAAAGATTCTTCTTTCACCCAGTAAGTCACCATTTATTGAGCACTCAACACACCCTAAAAATTCTATGTCAAATTTTAATTTTTGGGTACCACTTGATCTTTTTGCACTGTCTGATTGGACTTCAACATGGAAAATGTTTCCTTTGCTTATCATCCTGACTCTCATTAATGCTTCCAAAGTTTGTTTGAATATGTGAAAACCCATAAATTAAAAGACTAACATTTAAATAAAGGATCAAAAATCAAAACTTTTCCTCGACATGCTCAAAGATTCGACATCAGGGAGAATTAAAAAATGAAAGAGAATCACTCGAAAGAATCGAGGTCGCCGAGCATCAATTTTTTGGCATCGAAAAATGGAAGTCGTTCTTTCATGAAAAACATCATGTAAGGATATCACTGATAAACGATTCCCTTCGGCATCGGTAAAGGGAGAAAAGAGTAAGCATTGGACGAAGAAAGAAATGATATCACCGATCACCGACTTCCAAAACGTTTTCGACATCGGGGGTTTTCAAGGACGATAACCCATAAAGAAACTACGTGATAGGTGTTGGTTGTGGAGCCTAATTATCTTCCTGATTCAGACATCCTTGCTTTCAGCCATGTTTATACCCCATGAAGACTTTACACCCCAGAAGTATGTACACTCTTTCACGCGGGGGAGTGCAGAGGGGGGTTACCTCCTCTGCAAGGTCTGAGGGTGAAGCCCCTGAAGGAAAAATTGCCTTGTAAATGTATATTGTAATTTCCTTGTAAATCTGGACCATTCATTATAAGGTCGCATATCTAATGGTAGAAATTATGTTAGGGTTTTTTTCCCTAGAAGGCAACCCTCTGTTATGAGGGAAATGTATTGCGGCTATGCATTATGGTGAGTATTATATTCTAAGAGAGGAGACTGTGAGAGAAAGAAGATGAAGTTACAATGGGTTTTGTTGTAGGTTGTATCCATTCATTTGTTGAAGAATAATAAAGGAAGGACTTGACAATTTATCTAGTGGACTTAGCCTACACTGGGTGAACCACATAAATCTATGTCTCTATTTTATTATGTATCTTCTGTGTTTTGTTTTCGCATTTGTTTTATTTTATTTTATTGCTCTGCGGTCCTCTTTTTCTAACAATAGGTTTATCTTTGAAGTTTGATCCCCGATACCTTTTCAGCATCGACAGTCCCAAGTTTAGCTTAGAGCGCATGACTTGAACATAGTCTCGAATCCAACCAATGCCCACGAGCTAATTCCCCAGTCTTTAGTACCACGAATCCCGAGCCAGTAGTACCATGTCAGCATCGTATGATGAAATTGATCAGCGTTGGAGGTTTTTCACAGAAGGATATCAATAAAAATACAATGTAACTTAGAGCACCACTAAGTATAATTTTGGGACTAACTTACAAGAAAATTTAGACAAATAACACAATAGATATACACGCAAAGGGAAGAACCGATGCATTCATTTCAAGACTTTATATTAGGTCCCCATCAAGCTCATATTGCATACAAGAGACATTGTCTACACCTTTTGGGCCAATCAACCGATTTAAATTAAGAACATGAGAACTTTCACAAAAAAGGAAAACTATCAAAATTGTGTGTCACGTCCGAGAATACAAAATGGAGTTTGTCAATCATGCATATTTTGCGCACGGACTTTCTCCCCGGTCACTTCGTGCACCCTAATATGTTTTCATTTTATGTTCTTTCAACACCTTGGGTGATTCACGCAGCTGCACAATTGTATATTGCACTTCCCGAAGCTGTCTCTTGAGCCATGTTACATTCCCTTCATGACCTTGTGATGTTGACACCTCAAAGGGTCGTCTTAATTCTCTAGTTTCCTGGTAGAGTTCAGCAATGGCGAGTTGTGACTGATCTAATTGCTGAGTTGTTTCTCGAACATTATAACCTGAGGCATTTTTCCTCCGTGTTCTGCTCCTTCTTCCCCTTCTTTTGTTTTTGACAGGTTCTAGCTGGATAGCGCACATAAGTAATTCCTCGGTGACTGATCTTGCGCATGACTCAATCAGGATTTGGTTTTCACCAGCTTCCTTATTCTTCCTTGGCCTTCCTCTTCTCTGGGGTATCTTTTGTTAGGGAGGCATAGCTGGCGCAACCCCGCTCTCTCTCAGCCGGCGGTCGCTCCACCAGGACCTTCGGTTTCTCACGGGCCCGAAGAGTCCACGCTCTTCTAACTCCCTAGGGAGTTCTAACACCCACAGTCTTCTCGGCAATCTCCCTTTCGCGTATCGGGAGATCGGGACTCGCGAAGTCGCGAGTCTTGCAACATTGCCCCCGTGCAACCAACTTCGAAACTCCGATCCCCGATGGTCAACGGTCAACCTCGGGGTTTTTCTCCTCTAAATGCCGAGCCCTTACGCTTCAAGTCCTCGAGTGCCAAATTACCGATTCCCGATATGGCCCACCGGTCCTCCACTTTTCTCGGGTCCCACGCCGCCGCGTCACGTCGGGATTTCGCGGTTCGCGGGTCCGCGACTCCACAGTTCCTGCTTGCTGGAAACCCCGAATGCCGA
>ML794364.1:422792-459160 GCA_009831015.1 Picea engelmannii | reverse complement strand
AATCCGCAATCAAGATTAATGCAGAATGCGGGAACTAAGTATTTCCGCAGTCAAGATATATGCAGCATGCGGACTACTTTCAAAATATGATTTTTGAGAAAATGACAAGTGTAACCTTCTTCAGGAAAAAGTTCTTAATGAAGCGTTTGATCTTCTATTATCATGACATAATCATAATATCATCTTGATAACCAAAAATGTGGATAACATCTACCAGAAGAGGTTCAGGAACTGCTGGGAGAGTTCGCTGACATAATAGTGGACGAACTACCTCGTTCGTTACCGCCAATCAGGAGTGTGAGTCATCATATTGATCTCATACCTGGAGCCAGTTTACCGAACAAAGATAGGGATGATTCTAGGGGATAAATTTCTCTCATGGGCTAATTTTCCATCGTTTTTCCAAAACCGAGATTCGCTATTTTAAAAATGATTCACCCAAATTCTATATAAAAAAATTATTTTACCTTAAAAATCGCCAAAATTTTATAAAAATTGTATAAAATCCTTAGAAATTTGAATATTTTTACAAAAATATTGCCAATCATTTATAGTTGGCATATGAAGGATTAGTAAGATTCACCAAGGTTTCTACATTTTAAAATAAATTTCCATTCTTAAAATTACAAAGCAGCGTACAGATTAACACCGCAGGAGAATGAAGAGGTCAAAAGACAATTCCAAGAGTTGTTGGACAAGGGGTTGGTTAAAGAAAGCTTCATTCCATGTGTTGTTCCAACAGTACTCAGTCCGAAGAAATACGAAGGCTAGAGGATGTGTACTGACTCGAGGGCGATCAACAAGATAACCATCAGGTACAGGTTTCCATTGCCAAGGATGGATGACCTGATGGATTGCTTGAGTGGAGCAAAAAAAATTTCAAAGATTGATTTAAAAAGTGGTTATCACCAGATTCGTATGAGGGAAGGTGATGAATGGAAAACATCCTTCAAGACTAATGAAGGGTTGTATGAATGGTTTGTTATGTTGTTTGGCTTAACAAATGCGCCAAGTAGTTTTATGAGATTGATGAATGAAGTCCTGAAAGATTTCAACGGAAAATTTGTTATTGTATATCTTGATGATATATTGATTTTCAGCAAAACAAAAACTGAACACTTGAAACATTTGGCTATAGTAATGAAGAGGCTACAATAGGAAAATTTGTTGATAAACATGAAGAAATCCTCATTCATGAAGACAGAGCTCATTTATTTGGGATTCGTTATATCTGTAGAAAAGTTGAGGATGGATCAAGATAAGGTGGAAGTGATTAAGAATTGGCCATCACCGAAGAACATATTTGAGGTGAGGAGTTTTCACGGATTAGCTAGTTTCTACCAAAAATTCATCAGGAATTTTAGTGGAATTGGTGCAGCAATGATGGATACAGTGAAGAAAAGACATAAGTCTTTTCACTGGACAGAAGAGGCTGAAAGGAGTTTTAATCTGTTGAAGAGGAAAATCACGGAACAACCAATTTTGGTGTTGCCGGATTTCCGAAAGACATTTCAAGCGAAATGCGATGCAAGTGGATTTACAATAGGGACAGTCTTAAGTCAAGAAGACAGGCCGATAGCATATTTCAATGAGAAGTTGAATGAAGAGAAGGTGAAGTACTCCACATATGACAAGGAATTTTATGCTATCATTCAAGCATTGAAGAAGTGGAGACACTACTTGATTCCCAAGGAATTTGTCCTATATAGTGACAATCATGCACTACAGTTTGTGACCCAACAGGAAAATTTGAATCAAAGACATGTTAAATGGATTGAATATATGAAAAATTTCACTTTTGTGATTAAACATATTTCTGGAACTGCTAACAAATTTGTTGATGCTTTGAGGAGGAAGTGTTAGCTATTGCAGGAGTTCAAAGTCAAAACGCTGGGTTTTGATGATCTCAGGGACATGTACGCAGGTGATCTAGATTTTAAGGAGGCGTATGAAGCAGCAGAGAATCCAGTTCTCAGAGATAAAAGAAAATGGGTAGAATACATGATCCAGGAAGGATTGTTTTTTAAGGGAAATCAGCTTTGTATTCAAAAATGCTCCATGAGGGAGAATTTGGTGAAGGAGAAACACAGTGGAGGATTGGTCGGACACTTTGGTCATGACAAGACATTCGCAAAAATGAATGAGTCATACTTTTGGTCGAGAATGCAAGCAGAAGTTAAAATATTTGTGGACAGATGCATAATTTGTCAACATTCGAAAGGAAGGAGGCAAAATGTTGGATTTTATCAACCATTGCCCATACCTGAGAGGCCATGGGATGCAGTCAGCATGGATTTTATATTGGGTTTGCCAAGAACACAAAGAGGTGTTGACTCAATCTTTGTGGTGGTGGATAGATTTTCTAAAATGGCACATTTCATTCCATGTCAAAAAACCAGCGACGCAACTCACATTGCGAACCTGTTTTTCAAAGAAGTCATTCGACTTCATGGCTTACCAAGGAGCATAGTTTCGGATAGAGATACGAAGTTCATAGGACACTTTTGGAGGACGTTGTGGAAGAATATAGGAACTAACTTATCATTTAGTTCATCTTATCATCCTCAGACGGATGGACAAACAGAAGTGGTAAACAGGAGTCTGGTAGACTTGTTGAGGAGCCTGGTGACAGAACACCACAGCCAGTGGGACAACATATTACCACAGGCAGAGTTTGCGTATAACGACTCAATTAACATAAGCATAGGGCATAGTCCATTTCAGATTATTTATGGCATACATCTGAGAGGGATTTCTGAGTTGAGGGATACAGAATTGAATGGAACTAGGAGCGCTAGTGCAGAAGATTTCGTAGAGGCGATGAAGGAACTTCACAACCAGGTGAAGGAGTGATTGCATAATTCAAGCCAAGAGTATAAACGCAGGGAAGATCAGCACAAAAGACAACTTCAATTCGAAGTTGGTGACTTGATTCTGGCACATTTGAGAAAGGAAAGGTTCCCAAGAGGGGCATATAACAAACTGAATATGAAGAAGATCGGACCATGCAAGGTCTTAAAGAAATTTGGGACAAATTCTTATGAGATTGAATTACCCGATGGGATCAGAATTTCTCCGATATTCAATGTCTCATATTTGTACCCATACAAAGATGAGGAAGCAGGAACAAACGATGAACAGTCAGAGGTTCAGTGGAAAAAATAGATGCCAGTTGCAGAAAATCCATAGATAGAAAGCATACTAGACAAAAGAATTAGCAAGAAGACCAGAAGAAAACAGTACTTTTAATACTTGGTCAAATGGAAAGGACATCCAGTTGAATATGCCAGCTGGGAGAATGAAACAGAGATTCAGAAGCATGGACAGACCGTGCGAGATTTCATGGATAGGATCCCATGAAATTTTTTCAAGCAAGGGAGTATGATGCAGGAGCATCGCCAACGTCAAGCGAGCGTGGGGCAAGCGCCAACACATTTTGAGCACATGATAATTTGTTTAAAATATTTTGAATATTGGATGCACCAAACTTAAATGTGATAGTTAAGGAGAGGCATATTTATATATTTTAAAGGACCTTGAGCGATCCGCTCTCATCCATAGTAGGTAGAAAGCATTTATGTTAGTAGGTAGCTTTGAATTCTCTGATGAGATAGTTTTAGGAGTGGAGGGAAAATGAATATAGACACCCTCATTGCGTAATGGTAACATAGAAGGAGTAGAGAAAAAAAAAAGAGCATGGAAGAGAAGCAGAGAGTTGTGTAGCAGACCCCATGTACAGAAGTTCTGAATTAATACAAAGAAACTATGATTCAGACTCATGGTGTTCATATATTCTCTGTGTATGCATCTTGTTGAATGTTATGCTCATGAATGTTTTTCTCTTTATATCATGCAATTGATTTTATGCTATGTATGAATGATTTCTTGTTAAATGTTTGAAATCTGAGAGGAAAGGAGAGTGAAATGAGTTTCAATTGTTTCTCTTTCTAAGTAAGAGTTCCTGCAAGGAGTGCAGTTGAATTGTCTGCAAGGAGTGCATTGACAAAAGGTTTAGAGATTCACCTCTGAAATCTTAGGAGAGATAGCATTTGTTCTCATATTCACACAGAGGTGCATTCAGGCACAGAAGTCGTGCAAGGTGTGCATAGACCAAGCTTAAATCCGGGGGTTGAAATCTGAGAAGCTATGGAGAGACCGTTGTTGCAAAATGTGTGCAAGGTTGAAGAGCATTCAACACTTTAAGTGTTTGGAGGTTGCCACAAGGAGTAAGTGCAAGGGTCTTCTTAAAGACTCAAAGTTGTGAGAAAGCTCAGGAAGGATAAATCTTTTGAAACCATTGAAGGCAGCACAAGGAGTTGGTGCAGGTTGAGTGATTAGAAGGCATCGGAAGTTTGTGGCACAAGTGGATAAATCCGAGGAAGGAATTCTTGATTTACTTCGTAGGAATCGTCAGGGGGAAAGGAACAGACAGTTAGAATCTCGTGTGGAGAATTAGCGAAATCCCACCAGCCATCTGATCTGATAAAGGAGTGAGGAGTTTATGACCGCGTTCGGAGTTCAAGCTCAGGAGATCGTGAGCATTGGATCCTCACCTCATTACCTGTCAGTCGTCCAATATGACAGGAGTTGCACAGGGTTTAAACCCTCTCAAGCGGGTGAAGGTCCCGAAAGGTATCGGGATATCGAGGTGTCGGGGTTCGAGAAATCGGAAATCCCGTGGACAAGAGATCGGGTAAATCCATAGTGAAAACCCCGATACAAATCAGAGTTGTACATATGTTGGAACACGTGGCAGGGATCGGGAACCATCGACCTATCGTAAGTTTAGAGACCAGGAGTCCAAGACCCTTTGAGTCCCAAAACAGTGATTCGGTCATCGGGACTCACATAAGTGAGTGTTTTGGCTTTGCAGTTGGCGAAGTCCGAGGTTTGATCTGAACCGTCCACCCATTTGGGACGCGTGTCGGAAATTCGAAGAAGACGGGGTTCGACGTTTCGCGGATCTTGAAGACAGGAAACATTTGCATTTTGGAGTTGCGAAGTCCGAAATCCCGAAAGGGAGGAGAGCTCCGTTAGGGGTCCCAACTGACGTCATCTCGTCATAACGAGAGGGGGGGATTGGGAATATCCACGGTGAAAACCCCGAAGCAGACGAGGATCGTCCATCTTTAAGGACACGTAGCAATAATCTTGACTTTCGGGGAAAGTCCCGAAAAAGGAAGTCACATCGAGAAATCGGGATTCGAAGAATTGGGGATCCGAAGAACAAGAGGTCACATACTTTTCGACATCAGAAACCTCGAAATCCTGAAAGGTGATAGGACTGCAGTCATATAAAGGGAGGTTGTATGTACCCAAAATTCTAGCCCAGGGAACTAGCGAAAGTGGAAGTACTCCGGGATATCGGAGATCGGGAAATTGGGAGACAAAAGGTTTGCGACATCAGGGATTGCGAAACCCCGAAACCCAATTTTCCAGTTGTCTGTTGAACAGTGATTGGGCCTAGAAGCTGCGAGGAGCAGAAAATACCTGTGGGTCAATTTTAATAAAGATTCTAGTGAAGAATCGAAGGAGCCACTTCAACTCGAGGTAAATTTTGAATGATCCTTAAGACCAGGAGGTCATCACAGAGGCCTTTGTCGAGGAAGAGGGTGCGGGATGCGTCACAAATCGGGTGTAACACACCCAACCCCTTAAGTATATTTTTAAGGTATGGGGCATCCAAATTCTTCTTTTGACATATCATATCCCCTGTCTTAGGTATTCATCCTCTTCTTATCATCAAGAGATTCCCAACCATTATTGCCACGCTCCAACCCAAGATATAGTTCAGAAGTTATGCCCTTATAAAGTTCTACGAGCCTCTTTGTAAAAAGGCCACATGGCACCCACATGGATCCACCTCACACGTATCATCTCCAAGTTGCTACATCCACAGTGGAATTCCATCCTCCGTCTGATCCCACGACGGGGCTCGTTCCTCATTGAACACTTAAGCAAGGGGAGAGTTCGACATTCAACACTTTGGCACCGAACGCCTCTTTTCTGTTATGCACACAAATCCTCTGAAGTCCCTAACTCCCAAACTTTTGAAGGAGCCCGAAATCATTCCACGTGGCTTCATCCTTTGGGCCTTTGAACTTACCTATGACATCACACTCTAATGCTCCAGAGTCCTGAAGTCCCAAAATTGTGTAGGGTCCCCACTTGAATATGGTGACTCAGTATATGAAGAGACAGGTACAGGTGGGTCTGACCCTTCGTCGAATTTAGACTCAATGTTCCAACCTCTCATTCCTCCTGATCTCCCTAACCCTTGAAGTCTCAGGTACTCCACCAACCTTTGGCCATGCATTCATGTGCCAGGGGATGACATGCGATAAAGGCTAGGGGTGACACGTGTCCTTGTCAGGACGTGACACATGTCATGTTCTAATGGAATTTAGGGTATGTGAGAAGCACAAATTAGGGTGACACGTGGCATACACGACAGGGGTGCACATCACCCTAGGTGGCATCAGTGTGCCACGTCAATCTGGGACTAGAAGCCTCTAGGGGTTCCTAGCTTCACCTACTTGCCAAACCTCCTGAAGCTCCGAAGTCTGAAATTCTTGCCATCTATATCACAATACCCCTTAAATCCCACGGTCGAGGTGTGTCCACGTAGATCCATGAATCTACAGATCACGTTAATTTGTAACTTTAGTGTTCAGGTGTTTCTACCTGATCCACACTCCTTTCCTCTCAGATTAGGAATTCGTCGAAGTGTTGTACATAACTCCTTATTCTTGGTTGATCGAATGTTTGAGAGGGATCTCGAAGGGTCCTTAGATTAACGATCCACGTTTTTTCACAATTCTGGCATTTAGAAGTTTTGGCGTTAAACCACGTCTATACTCCCAGAGTGGGACTTCTCCAAAGAACTTAGCGCTACCTCTTCACTAAGTTTGATCTAATAGGTGAGAGTGATTCCCAATGGATTCCTAGATCCAAGACCCTAATAAATTTGAAACTTCGACCTTCGATTGTTTTCGAGGGTTACGAAGTCATTTGTCCTAGAGCTTCGAATTCTCAGAGTTCCAAAGCAAGGATAAGTTCCCTCCTTTCATCTTAGCGAGGGGTTTCCAACCATGGGTCATATGGAACCTTATCAAATTCCAGGGTCTACAATTAGCCTTTAGCTGATATTTGATTAAGGCCGCAGTGCGAACCTGCAGTCTCCTAGGAGGCTAAGTTGAAGGGTGCACCTTCCAGTCACTGAACCTAAGTTCTAATTCAGGGATAGGGTAATATAGATAAATCAACAATATTGTGGCAGTCCCATAAATTTGGCTCCAACTCTATAACTGTGAGGTAACTCCCTGGGGAAAACACCTCAATGGATTTTTCGACCCAACCAAATACCAACATTATTTCCTTACAAATGACATAGGGATGGCCGACTCTGAAAGTCAACAAAATAGTAGATGGATGACTTAGGATTAAAATTCCCTTGAACATATATCATGACACAATGGTGACTTGGTAACAAAACACAATATCTAGATGAACACAGTGCAACAACAAAGGTGGAATTGAAGCACTCTCCATGATGACTAGAAGAGTGATAAATTGGAGGAGTATCTCTGAATCGTATTACTAGGATGACTCCTAGGAAAGGTAAAACCCAAATGTATTATGAGGACTCAAATAGGTTCTATGTTCAAGGGAGACTCAAATGATACTACCATTTTTAGAATAGACAAATGGTAAAAAAAAACTACTCTTTTTTTTTATATATATTTGTATTTTGTCCTCCTCCATGATTTAACGAGCACGAAAGAACGATGTGACTAGGGTTCCCGAGCTTTCGATAAATCGCAACATGGGCACCAAAAGACAACCTCAGTTCTAACTAGGTCTCCCATGGAGGATAGGAACTATCAAACAAGTTACGACATTCGAAATAGAGTGGATAATGTTGCAACCTAGTGGGATCAAACCTAAGGCATGTATTGGTGGAATGGGTGGTTAATAATGAAAATTGTGGATGCATGGAAAAAGGTGTCCCTATATGCCAATTTTGGAACATATAACTCACTTTTAGTGGAAGGTTCTATCTTTGTAAAAGATAGTCCCTATAATCCTATCAACACATGTAAACTAGATTTTGGGATCAAAATGTGTAGTAAAATCTCCAAAAAGAAAATATTTTTGGATTTTTTGGATATGATATATGAAAAACAAAAAAGAACTCACACCACACATCTATGTACAATTCACTACACATATTTATGATCTACAAAAAGTAAATCCCATTGCTAGGCTCAGGTCAAGGATATTTTTAATATTCAATGAACTCATGATCCAATGCTAGCATCATATGGCGCATAGAGAGATACTCATTGATCAAATCTAGGGAAGATCCTTGATGGACTCCATTTAGACATAAATTAAGTAAGAAACATAAAATTTCGACAGAAGGGGAAGCATATAATTCGGTGGCAAGTTCTAAAAAAGATAACCAAGGAAACCAACGGTAAAGACTGGGAGGTCTACAAGATTCCCTAGATATTTCCCCCACTCTTTGATCAAAACTCTTCATGATAACTCTCATCGGTTTTGAATAAGGAAAATATAATTGATGCATCACCTCATCCTTTTGATTTTATATCAGAATTCATGATGTCCAAGATGGCCTCTTCTGAACAAAACTTAGTATCAAGGAAATCATGTGAATGTGAAGAGTCAACAACCCATTCGGATGGAGTAGGTTAATAACACTCCATATGAGGATGGAGTTGTTGACGAGTATCAGGGGATTCTTATAGGATTTTTGGATCGATAATATCAACTACAATGAGTGGTGTGTAAGCTCCATATGATTCAATGTCCTCGGGATGACGTACCACCAAAGGATTGATAGACCCAAGGGATCCACTGGTAAATGAAGAAATCATATTGATTGGAGAAATGTTCACAGTAGGTTGTGGTGGAGAAATAGGATATATCCCCATGAGTCAATGATATTTAAACATCCTCAGACCCAGACTCATATTAGACTACTAGGTATCACCAACAAAGGGTACATTATACCCTCCATTGGATCCAAGTTCCGGGGTACAACACACAAGTTGATCAATCATCACTATTTTCCCTTGATGAGGGAAGAGTAAGACCGAAAAGACTGAAGAGAAAACTTCAATCATGTCATAGAACAAAGTGTGCCCGAGTAACAAGTTGTACTCAAGATATGCATTGGTGACCTCCACAAAAATGGATACAGTCTTACCACCTAGCTCAATGGGTAAGGTGGTGATTATCCCATGTGGATGGAACATGTGTGCATCGAATTTTTTCAACAATGTTGCAGAAGTGTCGAGATTAGGAGTGACAAAGGCTTTCCAACAAGAAATAAACATGATGAAAGTCAATGTTCTTTCATCAACCACGGTTCAGAAGATATTTCTCCCCATCGATTTCACTTTGATTTCAAAGAAAACATGATGGGAGAGCCTATGTTGAACCTAATCAAAATCAAAGGTTATCAAAATCAAATCCAAGGGATCAACCCCACCTATGGCATAAAAAAAGGCTCTCTGTTCCATTGGGAAACTTTGGATAACTTTGAGTGCAGACATGACATAAGCTTCTTGGGCTAAGTCTTCCAAAATATTGTAGTTGTGGGAAGCCCACATATTTGGATTGTGTGTCATTTTTTGAAGAAATCCATTTTGGGGGAGAAGTGGCATGTCAAAAGATGGCTTCTAAATTTGAAGAGGGCCACCAAGTTGGGAAGAATATGTTGATTCATGAGAAGCAGGTGTAGGCTAGGAATTTTTGTAGTTCTTGGCTCGAGTTTGGAAATTGATTGTATAGTCACATATGAAAATAGAAGCATCGAAGGAAGAGTATTCATGTTGATGGGTATATTCCATGCCTTCTTGCAGAGGGGAAAGATTTTTTGCAACCATGTGTTGTGGTTAAGTGGGAAAGGGATGAGTTAGGACAGAGGTATGTAGGGGTCCCCTTTTTCTAATCCAAATATGAATGGATCTCATCCTTCCTGGTACAATAAAGAGTAGGGTGGTCCTCCCCACAAATCGTGCAGGGGAACCGACTCTTCATTTTCTCTTTCTCACCCCCCCTTTGATTTTTTGTTTTGGATCGGTCCCTTTCTCAATGTTGGAAATTTTCCTTTTATTCCTCTAGGTTGTTCAATATTCTTAAGTTGTATGGATTGCACTGAATTCACATTGAAGGTATTTGTAGGGACCAATGTAATTTGAGAATTAGAGACATAAGGTGACAAGTGTGATGATATAGACATGTGACCCATCTCATCAACTAATTGGCCCACAAAGGCATGGGAAACAAAACCCACCACAACATTGACATGGGGTCCTTGGTTTGGTTTCTTTGGATCTGTCAATGACCTAGGAGCATGTGGGATAATTATATAAAGGGTACATGACTGAGAGTATATCAAATATAAGAATTGGCATGCATAATGTTAACGATATTTCTTGTAAGGGGGTTAGAATGCAGAAAGAATGGGTTAAAACCCACTTGTCCTAAGTTTGAGTGTAAAGGTGCCCGTGGTAAACAGTGAACGGATATGGACGGCACACATCTGCGCGCCCAAATCAATGGCGCATATGCGATTCCAGACCCCCCCGCCTTTCTACCTTTAAGCGGAGGGGGGGGGGTCTGGAATCGGGGGCGCATATCTNCTTAGCGCCCAGATCAATGGCGCTCACTTGCTCCCATATTTCTCAGCCGCTCTATGTTTAGCCTGCGTGGGCCCTTCTCCCGTCATGTCACCTTCCAGAGCCACCTTTCTTCTGCCGCCGTGTGTCATCCATCCACCTCCCCTCTATGGTTTGTGTGGTCTTCCTTCCTTCTCATCATCCACACACCACCTTCCACATGTCTCCTTCCCTGCAACCTCTCTCGCTCCCTCATCACTTCTTACTCCACTCCCTGCTGTTTTGGCCCCATCACTCCATTCCCGTGCCCCCACCTTCCACGCTGGCCTCCACGCATATTCTTTGAGCCAGTCAGTTATTCCAGGTGGCAGTGTGGGAGGCCCTCCACGTCCCGAAGGTGCCGAGTTGGTCGGGCCATCCTCAATCCCGATGAAGCAGTTATTAAAACGGTTGTTGGTGGTTAAACATCTCCTTCGCCCTAATGGGAAAGCACGGCCATGAATTAAAGGCACGTCGATTCGCCATTGGAACTGTCAAAGAGTCAGATTGCATCTAACATAAGTTGCACGACCTTTCAGAGGTTGACTGTCAGAAAGCCATGCAGACGCAAAGCCTTCAGTGCAGTGTCTTGATTTCACTGTTGTTGTAGCTCTGAGTATATGAAGGCGTTTTCACCATTTTTGTAGGGATCAATGGTAGAGCTCAGCTCCCGACTGTAAATTTTCAGCAACCATTCTAGTTCTCTGGGTGGTGCCTCTGTGTTTGAGATTTCTTGTTTTATGACAAACAGTTTCCTTTTTCCATCTATGTTTTCGTCTTATATCAGAGAGTTCATGATCGAATGATTCGCGTGGATTGTTATAGTGATGTTATGATAAAGGATTTGTTGTGACATTATTGTATTCTCTGGTCTTTTGTGTTTGAATGTAAGAGGATCTAGCGTTCGAATGTTTTCTCCTTCAGTTTGCTATAAACCTGATGTTTATGATAGACCTTCGCACTTTTCTCATGCAAGTCTTCCCCCTACTCACCCTTAATACAACTCACTGTTTGAAGTTTATCAAGACCTCACTCGTCATGCATACCTAGCCTAGTTTCAAAGTTGAGACGAGATTGTTCCAGGTGTGCTTCCATTTGATCTCCCCTTTTAAACAAATCATGACATTAAACTGATGGGTGTCAGGATCTGCTCCTGCAAGCAATCCAGGAGTGACTTCTGACGCTAACATTTATGGCGTCGTTGTTGGGGACGAAGTTGAATATTTTCCCTGGGATTGAACGACAAAGATCAACTGATTCTGAAGGTGCATCAGATATCAGAACTTGAATATTTCTACTATGCACCTGGCGACTCCATTGTGACGACTCCACTGGGGAGAACCTGCTCTATCATTGTGGCTTCGAGAGGCAGACACACGAGGTCTAATCCACACTTTCCTTTAGCTACACCAGAAGCTGACTTGGAAGCGGTGCGCAGAAAGGGAAAGAGCTCCGCGAAAGAAGTTTCCATCACCGAAACAGGTAATGCGCCTTCCCCTTCTGAGAGGACTCCATTTTATTATTCTCAGCTTCCTAGTCGTCCTTCCTCTAAGGTTTCCCGTTTTCTGAATTTTGGGAGTGTTCCTGCTGAGTTTTTCCTCCTGGTCTGGTATTAGAAAGAGAGATCCTTGTCACTCCCCCCTCCCTAGAGGTTGTGCCTCAACACAGACCTCAAGCCTCTGAAGGTTTCACCACCCCTCCTCTTATTGCTACTATTGCACAGAGAGAAGCATCTGCACATTCAGGTCCCTTAGCTCTCTCTTTGTTTTCTCTGTGGTCTCCTCCAAGAATCTCTTTTCCGACATCTCTCGTCCATACTCCTTCTCCTCCGATCTCTCCTCTACCTAATATCCCTATGGCTGGTGCTAATCCCCCTATGAATAGGATGGACGCCATATTTGTTGCTAGATATGCTCCTTTAATCCTACCACATCCTATGAATCCTCTCCCTGCTGGAGACTACTTGAAGTACATGCCCAAGTTCAGTGGGGAGGGAGACATAACTGTTGAGGAGCACTTGGCTGCTTTTTACAGTTATGCAGACAACCTAAACATTGAAAATGAAGATGTCTGGATGAGAGTCTTTGTCCAGAGTCTGGAGGGTGAGGTCAGGAAATGGTTTAGAGCACTAGCCCTCGGATCTATTGTTGGAATTGAGGCTCTAGATAATGTTTTCCTAAGACAGTGGGGTGACAGGAAGGATTATATGTATTACATGACAGAGTTTGGGGCTCTGAAGATAATGGATGGAGATTCTGTCTCTGACTTCTCCAAAAGATTCAATAAAATGTATAACAAGATTCCTACAGAGATTAAACCCTCAGAAGCCTCTGCTCAGATTTCATATGCTGGCACATTTGACCCTGATTTCTGTCTCTTATTAAGAGAAAGAAGAGCTACCTCTTTAGCTCAGATGCAAGATGCATCTATAGAAGTTTAATCCAACATATTAGCAGCTGACAGGCTGAGGAACTAGGCCGACGCAGACAGAAGAAAGGAAAAATCGGAAGCCTCAACTTCCGGCCCATCACTGCCCCACCCTCAAGTAAATGAGTTGACCCTAGTGATGAACTTCCTGAATGAAGAGATGGAGAGATTGAAGGTGGAAAGGAGACAGGTGAATAAAGGCCCTCAGGGAGTTGAGAACAAAGGGGGTTTCAGAAGACCAAATTTTATTGCTCCCCCAACTATACACAGAGAGAAAGGAAGAGACAGGGACGATCAAAGAATTGACAATCAAATAATTCAGGCTCCTTTTCAGAACAATTTTGTGGCCGATGAAGAAGAAGGGGAAACAGACGAGCCCGAGCCTAAAATCTACTGCTTAGAAGGCACTCCTCCTTTTCCTCATCTCACTCAGACGGCTTATGAAGAGTCTCTCATGGATAGTCAGCTAAATGAATTGAGCAAGGGAGACAAAGCTAGTGGCGGTCGAGGCAGGTACAACCTGAGGTCTGACAAAAGGACAGCAACACCTGATGTTCCTAAGCAATCCACTAGAACAGAGAAACCTGCTAATGAAGTAGCAGACGCTCAAAGAGGTAAGAAGGCTCAACCTCTCTCTCCCATTGTCCATAATCATGTTCCTGAAATTAGAGAAATCCCAAAGCCTATGTCTTCTTTCAATTTCGAACATGAGATTCAAAAGATCAGAATTCTTGTGCCTCTCACTGAGTTAATTAAACATGCAGAATTCAAAAAGTGCTTCTCTGAGCTGTTGAAATCTGAAGCCTCATACCCTCTCACAGACTCCATAAACCTCTAAGATGAAAGGCCTGCAGTTGTCCTAGGTCCCATGGTAGAAGACAGAGATGATTCATCCCCTCCCTTCTACACATCCCTGAACATACATGACAAAGTGTTGCATAATTGCCTTATGGATTCAGGGGCCTCTCATAACCTCATGCCCAAAACTGTCATGGAAGAGTTGGGACTAGAAGTCACCCGAGCCTATCATGACCTCTATTCTTTCGACTCCAGGAGGGTTCATTGTTTAGGAGTCATCAAGGACCTGGTAGTTTCCCTGTTTCAGCTGCCCATGAAGAATATGGTCATGGATATTGTGGTAGTTGATGTCCCCCCTAAGTTTGGCATGTTGTTGTCAAGATCTTGGATAAAGAGACTGGGGGGAACCTTGCAGATGGATCTCACATATGCCACCATTCCAGTCTTTGGAGGGGAACATAGGAGATTGTACAGAGAATCCCAGCTAGCCTACATAATCAGTGACGAAGCCAACCCTACCAACCACCCCATCTATGCCTTGGACACTGATTTAGGATCCAGTTTACTACAGCTCACCCACACCCCTGAGGCTCCTTTACAGATCAGAAATCAGCCTGTTCTTAATCAGGAGACACCCCCTCCGACCACCTCTGTTTGGAAGATGTTCTTTGATGGATCTTCCTCCAGTATGTGTGCAGGTGTCGGGATAGTATTCGTGTCCCCTTGTCAAGAGACCACATCTCTGTCATATAGGCTGGAATTCGAAGTCACCAACAACGTGGCAGAGTATGAAGCTCTGGTTCTGGGATTAAGAGATACAAAAGGAATGGGAATTAAGGAGATGGCTGTGTTCGGGGATGCAAAATTGTTTGTCCAACAGGTCAAAAATGTTTATCAGGCTAAGCATCCTCGACTCAAGAATTACAGAAACGAGGTATGGGACCTAGTTGCTAATGTCTTCCTGGATTTTAACATATCTTTCATTCCCAGGGAAGAAAATGCTCCAGCCGACTTTTTATCTTTCATAGCTAGTGTGCTCGAAGTTCCTGCGCTGCCCACTGTTGGATCCGATGTTAAAATAAAGTATAGACCCTCTGTACTAGATAATGTCAGATATTGGAAGGTATTTGAGGATGATCAGGAGATCGAAAAGTTTCTTCAATCCATTGATGACTTTTCTGCATTGCACATGGATGAGGATCCTGACATTGAAGGAGAACATGATCGTCACCCGGGGGAGTTTCTGAATAAAATTGCAGACCACCAGATTATTCAGCTACCAAGCAACCACATACCAAAAGGATTAATCCCATTAGAAAGGTTGTTTGATGGGAATGATGTGGCAGTAAAGGGTAGAGTTTCAGGTGATGACGCTGACACAACTGAGTGCAACATAGGCACACCCGAGGAGCCAAAATTGGTCAAGATGTCAAGGAGTTTGGATGAGGAGCAGAGAGCCAGATATACTAAATTGTTGAGAGAATTTGTTGATGTGTTTGCATGGACCTACGAAGACCTCAAAACATACGACACATCAGTTATTGAGCACAAGATCCCACTGAAAGAAGAGGCTAGTCCATTCAAGCAGAAGCTAAGAAAGATAAATCCCATGATGCTACCTGTCATGAAGAAAGAAGTGAAGAAGCTGCTAGATGCCCAAATCATTGTCCCCTTGAGATATTCTGACTGGGTGGCCAACTTGGTCCCAGTAAGGAAGAAAAGCGGCGAAATCAGGCTCTGCGTTGATTTCAGGAACCTGAACAGGAGCTCAAGGAAAGACAATTATCCCCTGCCCAACATGGAGCACATATTGCAGAAGGTTACTGGTGCTTCTAGAATATCCATGATTGATGGTTTCTCTGGTTACAATCAGATATCAGTCATGCCCGAGGACCGAGAAAAAACAGGCTTCACCACTCCCTGGGGCACATTCATGTATGCCAAAATGCCTTTCAGATTGATGAATGCAGGAGCCACATTTCAGCGAGCCATGGACATAGCCTTCATCAGGGAAAAAGATAAGTTTGTGGTGATTTACCTCGATGACATAATAGTCTTTTCCAAGACTGATAAAGAGCACCGCTGCCACTTGAAGAAGGTTTTCAGGAAGTGTCGGAGGTATGGCCTATCTTTAAACCCCAAAAAATCATTGTTTTCTATGCAAGAGGGAAAACTATTGGGCCATATAGTGTCAGCAGAAGGAGTGAGGATTGATCCTGATAGGGTAGAAGCACTGCAGACCTTGCCACTTCCTAGATCTAAGAAGGAAGTTCAGGCCTTTCTGGGGAGGATAAATTTTTTGAGGAGATTTGTCTCAAATTTTGCTGAGTTGGTAAAACACATCACAACCATGCTCAGAAAGGGGAACGAAGTGAAATGGACTGTTGAACCCAGGGAATATTTTGTCCAAATAAAGAAGGCGTTGACTGAAGCACCTGTGCTAATCAGTCCCGATTATTCCAAATATTTCCTGATATTTTCTTTTTCTTCTTGTGATACAGTAGCATCAGTCTTATTGCAGAAAAATGATCAAGGACAAGAGTAGCCCATTGCCTTTTTTAACAAGGCTCTAAGAGATGCCGAGCTCTGGTACGAGATCATGGAGAAGCAGGCTTATGCCCTAGTGAAATCTCTCAAATCATTCAGAGTCTATGTCTTGCATTCAAAGATCACTGCATATGTCCCTTCGGCCTCTGTGAAAGATATTCTTATATAACCTAACATAGACGGAAGAAGAGATAAGTGGATGGCCAAAATTATAGAGTTCGATCTGGAAATCAAGCCCACCAAGCTGATAAAGGGGCAGGGTTTAGCCAAGTTGCTGGATGAATCAAATTACAGGGCCTTGGGAATCAATTTCATCAACGAGCAAGCTGAGTCATCCCACGCGCAGTCCCAGAATGCCTTACCACTAGTAGCATGTGCTTGGTACAAGGATATCTTGTACTTTCTACAGGAATTGAGGCCTCCTGATGGGATGGAAAAAAGAAAGGAAAGAGATTTAAAGCTCAAAGCGGTCAGATAATGCCTCATCGACCAAGCTTTATACTGGAAAGACCCTCTGGGGGTATTACTAAGGTGTCTGAACCCGCAGAAAGCCCAGAAGGTTATGTTCGACTTTCATAGCGGTCTCTATGGAGGCCATCATTTTTGGAAGACCACGACTCACAAGATCCTTCGGGATGGATACCACTGGCCCACCATATTTCCCGACGTCTGCAGGGAAATCAGAGCTTGCATTAAATGCCAAAAATTCTCAGGGAAGCAACAACTCAAATCCCTGCCATTAAATCCTGTGGTAGTCTCGGCACCCTTTCAGCAGTGGGGATTGGAATTCGTCGGGGAAATTCATCCTCCCTCAAGTGGCCAGCACCGATGGATTTTGACTGCGACCGACTACTTCACCAAATGGATAGAAGTTGTCCCTACCCGAAGAACTTCTCACAAAGTGATTATCAGCTTCCTGGAAGATATCATAGCTAGATTTGGCTACCCTAGCAAAATTGTCACCGATAATGCCTCCCCTTTTCGGTCTGAGCCTCTGGTCAAGTTCTGTGAATGTTTTGAGGTTTCACTAATTCACTCCACTCCCTACTATCCTCAAGGAAATGGAATAGCAGAGTCCTCCAATAAAAGTCTGATCAAGCTTATTAAGAAGCTATTGGAGGACAATAAAAGGGCCTGGGACTCAAAGCTCAAATTTTCTCTTTGGGCTGATCGGGTGACAACTAAGAAATCCTTGGGTGTCTCTCCTTTCCAACTTGTTTATGGAATAGAGGTCGTTTTCCCCACTCAGCTTGCCTTACCTGTGGAAAATCTCCTCCAAGATTTTGAAGGAGAACCTAATCATGTGATCAGGAGGATTCATCAAATGGTAGAAGTGCAGCAGATCAGGGAACAGGTCATGGATAGAGCCTGCAATCATCAACAAAGGATCAAACAGGCTTTTGATAGGAAAAACAGAAAGAGAGAATTCAAGCAGGGTGACCTGGTACTCAAGTGGGACGCACCCAGGCAGGACAGGGGCAAGCACGGCAATTTTGATGCCCTCTGGTTTGGTCCTTTCAAGATCCTTGAAGTATTTACAAACAACACTTACAGGTTGCAAGATCTTGAAGGCAAAGAAGTTTTTAGCAGCCCAGTAAATGGGCATTTCTTGAAAAAATGTTTTTTGTGAGCCGCAGTCAGCTCTTTTTGTCTTGTTTTGTAAATATAGTTTATGTTTTGTTTTTTGGACTAATAAACGACTCCATAGCCCAACAACAAAGGCACTGAATCTGCAAAAGAGTTCTTAGAGCATCACAGGGACGACGCTATCCCCCATGGAGCCAAATGTTAACGATATTTCTTGTAAGGGGGTTAGAATGCAGAAAGAATGGGTTAAAACCCACTTGTCCTAAGTTTGAGTGCAAAGGTGCCCATGGTAAATAGTGAACGGATCTGGACGGCATGCATCCGCGTGCCCAAATCAATGGCGCATATGTGATTCTGGACCCCCCCCGCCTTTCTACCTTTAAGCGGAGGGGGGGGGTCCGGAATCGGGGCGCATCTCTTCAATGGTCCAGATCAGTGCACCCGGATCAACGGCGATGGAGGCAATTCCGGACCCCCCCCCGCCTTTCTACCTTTAAGCGGAGGGGGGGGGGGTCCAAAATCAGGCGCGCAGCTTTCCGATGGCTGAGATCTTAGCACCCGGATCAACGGCGCTCGCGCGCTCCCATCATTCTCAGCCGCTCTATGTTTAGCCTGCGTGGGCCCTTCTCCCGTCATGTCACCTTCCAGAGCCACCTTTCTCCTGCCGCCGTGTGTCATCCATCCACCTCCCCTCTATGGTCCGCGTGGTCTTCCTTCCTTCTCATCATCCACACACCACCTACCACGTGTCTCCTTCCCTGCAACCTCTCTCGCTCCCTCATCACTTCTTACTCCACTCCCCATTGTTTTGGCCCCATCACTCCATTCTCGTGCCCCCACCTTCCACGCTGGCCTCCACACATATTCTTTAAGCCAGTCAGTTATTCCAGGTGGCAGCGTGGGAGGCCCTCCATGTCCCGAAGGTGTCGAGTTGGTCGGGCCATCCTCAATCCCGATGAAGAAGTTATTAAAACGGTTAGTGGTGGTTAAACATCACCTCCACCCTAATGGGAAAGCACGGCCATGAATTAAAGGCACGTCGATTCGCCGTTGGAACTGTCAAAGAGTCAGATTGCGTCTGACATAAGTTGCACGACCTTTCAGAGGTTGACTGTTAGAAAGCCATGCATACGCAAAGCCTTCAATGCAATGTCTTGATTTTGTTGTTGTTGTAGCTCTGAGTATATGAAGGCGTTTTCTCCATTTTTGTAGGGATCGATGGTAGAGCTCAGCTCCCGACTGTAAAGTTTCAACAACCATTCTAGTTCTCTGGGTGGTGCCTCTATGTTTGAGATTTCTTGTTTTATGACAAACAGTTTCCTTTTTCCATCTATGTTTTCATCTTATATCAGAGAGTTCATGATCGAATGATTCGCGTGGATTGTTACAGTGATGTTATGATAAAGGATTTGTTGTGACATTATTGTATTCTCTGGTCTTTTGTGTTTGAATATAAGAGGATCTAGCATTCGAATGTTTTCTCCTTCAGTCTGCTATAAACCTAATGTTTATGATAGACCTTCACACTTTTCTCATGCAAGTCTTCCCCCTACTCACCCTTAATACAACTCACTGTTTGAATTTTATCAAGACCTCACTCGTCATGCATACCTAGCCTAGTTTCAGAGTTGAGACAAGATTGTTCCGAGTGTGCTTCCATTTGATCTCCCCTTTTAAACAAATCGTGACATTAAACTGATGGGTGTCAGGATCTGCTCCTGCAAGCAATCCAAGAGTGACTTCTGATGCTAACACATAATGGCTTGCTCCTCGATGACCACCCCATCCATAGCTACATCCTTGGGAATGATTGGAAGGAGAGATTTGGTGAACTACTCCATCAAGAGATTATCTAGGATTTGGGTCTTAATCATCCTATTCCTTCATTGACACTCATGTATATGATCAGAAATGTGGGTGGAATTGACATGATGATGTCAAGGGATCCATTCATATCTTGTACCATATAGGTAATTGGTAATGTGTTATAAATTCCATTTCCAAGTCATTGAAGCTTTTAAAGGAAGTGCCCTATAACTCAATATACCATTGGGTGGCACTTCTAGTTAGGGATATTTGGAAAATACACAACCTCACACTATCATCCATTAAGGAATTGGACGAGCACCACAAGTGATACGTCATGATGTGTGTGGAAGAGTCTTCTCCTGGATTTCCATTGAATTTTGGTATGTTTGATAGTAGCTTCCCAGGCATGACCGACCATGAAGGGTTGTGGGAAATAGGTTCATTTGTCAAATGTGACAAATCTGGTGTAACACACCCAACCCCTTAAGTATTGTTTTAAGGGATGCGGCATCAAAATTCCTCTTTTGACATATCATATCCCCTATCCTAGGTATTCATCCTCTTCTTATCATCAATATATTTCAAACCATTTTCGCCATCCTCCAACCCAAGCTCTAGTTTAGAAGTTATGTCCTTCTGAAGTTCTACGAGCTTCATTGGAAAGAGGCCACATGGTGCCGACATGGATCCACCTCACAAGTATCATCTCCAAGTTAGTACATCCATAGTGGAATTCCATCAAGCATCTGATCCCACGATGGGGCTCGTTCCTCATTGAACACTTAAGCGAGGGGAGAGTTCGACATTCGACACTTTGGCAATGAACGCCTCTTTTCTGTTCTGCATGCAAATACTCTGAAGTCCCGAACTCTTGAACTCCCGAAGGAGCCCAAAATCACTCCATGTGGCTCTGGCCTTTGGGCCTTTGGACTTACCTATGACATTTCACTCCAATCCTACGGAGTCCTGAAGTCCCAAACTTCCAAAGGGTCCCCACTAACATGTGGTGACCCGGTATATGAAGAGACAGGGTGGGTCCATCCCTTCGACGGATTTAGACTCAATGTTCCAACCTCCCATTCCTACTGAATTCCCTAACTCTTGAAGTCTCAGGTACTCCACCAACCTCTGGCCACGCATTCATGTGCCAGGGGATGACACGCAACAGAGGCCAGGGGTGACACGTGTTCTCGTCAAGAGGTAACACATGTCATGTTCTAAGGGAATTTAGGGTATGTGAGAAGAACAAATTAGGGTGACACGTGGCATACAGGACAGGGGTACACATCAACTTAGGTGACGTCGGTGTGCCACGTCAATCTGGGACTAGAAGCCTTTGGGGGTTCCTAGATTCACCTACTTGCCAAACCTCTTGAAGCTCTGAATTCTAAACTTCTTGCCATCTATCTCCCAATACCCCTTAAATCCCATGGTCGATGTGTGTCCATGTAGATCCATGAATCTATGGATCACGTTAATTCGTAACTTCAATGTTCAAGGGTTTCTACCCAATCCACACTCCTTTCCTCCCAGATTAGAAATTTGTTGAAGTGTTGTACATAACTCCTTCTTCTTGGTTGATTGAACATTTGAGAGGGATCCCAAAGGGTCCTTAGATTAACTATCCATGTTAGTTCACAATTCCAACATTTAGAAGTTTTGGCGTTAAACCATGTCTATACTCCCAGAGTGGGACTTCTCCGAAGAACTTAGCGCTACCTCTTCACTAAGTTCGATATAATAGGTGAGAGTGATTCCCAATGGATTCCTAGATCCAATACCCTAGTAAATTTGAAACTTCAGCCTCCAGCTATTTTTGAGGCTTGCGAAGTCATTTGTCCCAGAGCTCTAAATTCCCAGAGTTCCTAAGAAAGGATAAGTTCCCTCCTTTCATCTTAGCGAGGGGTTTCCAACCATGGGTCATATGGAACCTTATCAAATTCCAGGGGCTATACTCAGCCTTTAGTTGATATTTGATTAAGGTCACAGTGCGAACTTGCGGTCTCCCAAGAGACTAGGTTGAAGGGTGCACCTTCCAGTCACTGAACCTAAGTTCTAATTCAGGGATAGGGTAATATAGAGAAATCAACAAGATTGTGGCAGTCCCATAAAGTTGGATCCAACTCTAGAACTGTGAGGTAACTCCCTAAGGAAAACACCTCGATGGATTTTCTGACCAAACCAGATACCAACATTGTTTCCTTACAATCATTCAAACTCAATATTTTATAGAAGGACAATAAACAACATTATCATGAATTTCACACAAGTCACAAGTTATCACATATAATATAATCATGCATTTCAATTCTAGTATATCGGTGATCTAGAATTAGATCTGAGAGCTTGATGGGGCTCAGAAAGGCCTATAAACTAAAATTTCTCAAAATCTTCAAAATGGAAGTGTGTGTATTACTCGTCGATATGAACCCAACTCAACTTGAACGAGCTCAAACGGACATCGTTTGCACCAGATATCGTGATCCGTTCATTTGGACAAATAGGAAAAAAAAATGATGATTGTACAGTCTGTACAGTGCCATGTGGAAGCTGACTGTATAGATCGTACGACCATACAAATGATGTGGAAACTTACACATGACAGGGTGACTGGGCATACGATTTGTTGATGTGGAAGTTATACATGGACCAATCAGGGAGTGACACATGTCACCACTACAAGGGTGACACATGTCACATCTATACTGATGATGTGGAAAGGCCATACGACATATGGTAGGTGAGGTGGTAGGGTCATACGATAGGTGGCAGGTATAGTGGAAGACACTCGACAGACAAATGGACCATTCAGTGTTTGACACGTGGCATAGGTTTCCGCAAATGGTGAGGTGCCACATGGAACAGACATGGGTTGCCACATGGCACCCATTTATTGGTTTGTTGGTTGCAAAACTATTGGACTTCATAAGGTTCGATTGCGTGACCTCCCATCAGGCTATGTATTGGTAAGGCTGGGATAGCCAGCCCGCCTACACTATGGGTCTTAACCCTACAGCTCTCCACTTGTATTTATAGTTGCATGTGGATTTGTTTGGGCACAGAAAGGGTCAAGGCTTGGTCCCAACCCTTAGTTTAATCTCCCCTTATGACCCTTCATATGTGACCACTCTTCTTACCATGGCACGTGGAAAACGGTTGGGGCCTAGCCCCGATCCTATGGGATTTTCCATACAAACCGATGGCTCGACCTTTACACTTGGCGCTCAGTTAAACGGTTAGCACCCAATCGGTTAGGCTTTCCCTCCGACTAGGGTGCTAGTCCAGTGGATACACCATCGGGGGGTTTAACAACCAAATGTGTGTAGAGCTTTAAGATATGGGCATATGGGAGGTAATGTGACCAGGGGCTGAGAAGTAAGGGGCCAGCGTACCAAGAGAATAGGGCCTGGCCACATGGAGACAACCCACATGACCAGGAGCCCTATGAAAGGGGGTTGCACCTTGTTTTTGGAATAAAGTGGTTTTTGAACTATGTAATAGTGATTTTTATTGTTTTATTCAACAGAATTGAGGAATTTTGGTCTTTTTGGGGGGATATTGGGCCCTTTGTGAGGCCAGATCGTCTGGGGAAGTTGGGAGATGGTTACCAACTTCATATCTATATAAGCCAGGTCTTCTTGAAGCCATAAAGTGGGATTCAGAGTAGATTTATGATGAATATTTTCCAAGCCAAAGCCATTTTTATGCAAGGAAGTTGTTGAGAAGAGTAGCTTTGCGGGCCATTTCTAGGAGCTTCGATCATCCGATTTGAATGTTGTTTCTTTTGTTGGGTTCTAGAGATCTAGTAGAACAAGACCATATCAGTTTTGTAACATTTTGGTACTTTTGTGATGTACTTATAAATCTTTGAACAGAAATAAGAAAGCCTCACCCATTGAGACAAAGGCCCAGAGATGTAGGCGAGATTGTTGAACTCCGTTATCACATTGGTGTTTATGGTTTGTTGTTATTATTGCTTTATTTCATATCTATATAAGTGTATATGTCTGTCATGTTTCATTCATAATTCTTCCTCTTTCATTCAACTTCCTAAATGGTTAATTAACACATGATAAATAACTCAACCATTGTTATTTAAAAGATCATTTCAGATCAAGTGTTATCAGAGCTAGTTGATGTTTGGATTTGATTTTTTCATTTTTACCCAAGAAACACTACATCATGGTGAAGGAGAGATTTTTAAAGAGAATCCATTGATTGGATTGAGAAATATAACTTATCAATGAGAGAAGATGGCATCGGAAGAGGGACTTTTTTAGGATGAGAAAGAGTTTCAAAAAACTTTCTTCGCCATGTCGGAGATGATGAAGGTTTTGTATGAGGATTACTTGGAACGAAAGAGACCAGTTCTTGGTGAATATTCAAAGGGGAAAAGTGAAGAAGGAGAGGATCCTCCTCAAATTCTGTCTTCACCTCCATCTTCACCTCCTTCTTCTCCTTCTTCTTCAAGTTCAAGTTCTAAATCCACTGGAAAGAAACATGTCAATAAACATAAGAATGAAATGCCTTTACTAAAACTTTATGTTAAATTTGAATTACCCATGTATGATGGTGAATTTAATGCAGAAAGACTTGACAATTGGGTCAAATAGATGGAGGTTTATTGTAGTGTGCAACAAATCAAGGATGAGGAAAGTCATATCAAGTTGGCATCACTTAGACTTGCAAGCACAACACTCATCTGGTGGTAGCGCAAGTTGAAAAATGGCACGCAACAAGTGGGTAATGTATTTCCATCATGAAAAACTTTTATTTATGCACTTAGAAAGCAATTATATCCTTTGGGTTATAAATAGAAAGTGTTAATTGAATGGAAAGATTTAAAAATAAGAAAAGGAAAAACCATGCAAGAACACATAGATCGATTTTGTAAAATGGCATTGATGTTAGATATTCCTTTACATACCCAAGAAACTCTTATAAAGTATATAGGAGGTTTACCTACACATATTGGAAATATTGTATTCATGTTTGGACCTACTAATATTGATGAGGTTTAGGTTCAAGTGACATACATTGAAGCAGGGAAAACAAGTGTTGGTGTATCATGGGAATCGTCTTCAAGGAAGAGGACAAAAGGAAGTGGCATGGAAAGAAGGAAAATGTAGTGACAAGAAAGGAAGAGAAGCCCTCTTGCAAGCATTGGAAGAAAGAAGGGCATGATGAGGACCGTTGTTGGCAATTTCATCCCGAGATGAGACCAAAGTGGTTCAAGGAAAATAAAGGGAGGCAAACAGTCGTGGAAAGAACAAGGCCAACAGACTTAGGATCAGATTCAGGTGATGAATGAAAAGTCTCATTGGTTGGTATGACAGGTAAAATTGGTGAAGGAGTTGATTGTAGAAGTAACTTGTTTCACATAAGGGTCATCATGAGGCACACTAAGTTTGATACATTGATAGATAGTGGATCTCAATCTAACTTAATTTTAGACAAATTGGTTAAGCATTTGAGATTAAACACACAGATGCATCATAAGCCTTACACACTTAAATGGATAAGAAACAATAATCAATTGCACATAACAAATCAGTGCACATTAAAATTTGCAATTTCATCTAAGTTTGTGGATGAGGTAACATGTGATGTGGTGCCACTAAGTGAATGTGGAATGGTCTTAGGCAGTCCATACTTGTATGATTGTAAAGCAATCTTCTACAAGGAAAAGAATCAATATCATTTAACCAAAGTAGGTCAAGAATATGTGGTTCATGCTCATCATTTAAAGGAAAATAAATCTCTTCAAACTATGGAACAATTAAGAAAGGAAGCTCAAGCAAGAAACAAACCTATAATTGTTTCAAGACAAGTAATTGATATTAACCAAGAACATGAGATGATTGTAGAATGGAAAATCAATCAGAGTTTGCTTCAAGATAAGCTAATGTCGTGCAAATATTACAAACATATCAGCATATTTGCAATTATAATTGTGATTCTATCATTAGTAATTTTGTCTACATGGATGATAGTGGTTTCAATAAGATGTGACAGGGTAGAAATGGCTAACAATATGATGTCGGTTATCATGATTGTGTTACAGTTGATCTCCGTGAGACAGGGGCATAGGATAGAGTTTAAATACAGAGAACAAGTCAGGTATCCTATTCTGAACTTGATGACTAGTCAGTAATCTTTTAGGGACCAAAAGGTCTTTAGTGGGGAGGTGTGATGTAGAATTGGATCTAGGAGCTTGATGGGGCTCAAAAAGACCTAAAAAATCAAATATCTCGGAATGGCTTCAAAATGGACTTGTTCGTAGGCCTCATCGATACGAACCCAACGCAACTTGAATGGGCTCAAATGGACATCATATCCCCCAGATATCGTGATCTGTTCATTTGGCCAACAGGCAAAAAAAATGATGATTGTATAGTCCCTACAATGCCATGTAGAAATTGACTTTACAGGTCATACGACCGTACAGATGACATGGAAAGGTACACATGGCAGGGTGACTAGGTGTACAGGTTGCTGACATGGGAATTATATGTGGACCAATCAAGGAGTGACACATGTCACCACTACAAGGATGACACATGGCACATCCGTACTGATGATGTGGCAGGTTCATATGACAGGTGGCAGGTGATGTGGCAGGGTCATACAAAAGGTGGCAAGTACAGTGGAAAACACTCAGCAGATAGGTGGTCCATTCATTGTTTGACATGTGGCATAGGTTTTGGCGAATGGTGAGGTGCCACATGGACCAAACATGGGCTGCCACATGGCACCCATTCATTGGTTCATTGGTTGCAAAAACATTGGACTTCATGAGGTTTGATAGCACGACCTCCCACCAGGCTACGTCTTGGCAGGGCCAGGCTAGCTAGCCTATCCACACTATGGGTCTTAACCCTAAAGGTCTCCAATTGTATGTAAAGTTGCATGTGGATTTGTTTGGGCATGGAAAGGGCCAGGTCTTGGCCCCAACCCTTGGTTTAAACTCTCCATATGAACCTTCATATGTGACCACTCTGCTTACCATGGTGCACTAACAATAGCTGGGGACTAGCCCCAATCCTATGGGATTTTCCATATGACCTGGTGGCTCCACCTTTACACTTGGCACTCGATTAAATGGTTAGCACCCGATCGGTCAGGCTTGCCTAGTGACCACAGTGCTAGTCCAGGGGCTACACCATCGGGGGGTTTAACAACCAAATGTGCGTGGAGCTTTAATATCTGGGCATATGGCACATAATGTGACCAGGGGCCGAGAAGTAACGGGCCAACACGCCAGGAGAATAGCGTCTGGCCACATGGAGACACCCCACATGACTAGGAGTCCCATGAAAGGGGGTTGCACTCTATTTTTGGAATAAATTGGTTTTTTGAACTATATGATAGTCATTTTTATTGTTTTATTTAGCAGAATTGAGGGATGTTGGTCTTTTTTGGGGGATATTGGCCCCGTTTTTATGCCAGATCTTGGGGGAAAGTTGAGAGATGTTTACCAACTTCAGATCTATATAAACTAGGCCTTCTTGAATCCATAAATAGGGATTCATAGTAGAGTTATGCTGAAGATTTTCCAAACCAAAGCCATTTTTATGTAGTGAAGTTGTTGAGGAGAGCAACTTTGCGAGCCATTTCTGGGAGCTCCGATCATCCAATTTGAGTGTCGTTTCTTTTGTTGGGTTCTAGAGATATGGTAGAACAAGACCATATCAATTTTGCAACCCTTTGGTACTATTGTGATGTACTTATAAATCTTTGAACATAAATAAGAAAGCCTCACCCACTGAGACAAAGGCCCAGAGATGTAGGCGAGATTGTCGAACTCTGTTATCACATTGGTGTTTATGGTTTGTTGTTATTCTTTCTTTATTTCAGATCTGTATAAGTGTATATGGATGTCATGTTTCATTCATAATTCTTCCTCTTTCATTCAACTTCCTAAATAGTTAATTAACACATGCTAAATAACTAAACCATTGTCATTTAAAATATCTTTTCAGATCAACTGGGCATAAAAATACTTATCCATTATAGTTGATCACCAATCGAATGAGTGTGGGTGTTCTCCTTTCCACCCAACCATAGGCTTAGAGGCATTCATTCTTAGTGCTCTGGCCACCCCCATGCCAAGCCATGATATCACTACGGAACCTTTGTATTTTATTAGAGGTCCTTTCTTTGTCACAGTCTTTGTCAGGTTTTTCAGATTCTCCCTCAACATAAAGCTCACAAACTTCTGCTTAGGTTATGTCTTCTACAAATTCTCACAGATCCTTTCTTTTATTCTATACAGTAACCAAAATATCTTATCAAGCTCCCCATTCTTCTTCTCAGTTGGAGATCCTCACGTGCTCTTCCTCTTTTCTTCTGCATTTTCGGGTCACGCCTTCCATATCTCTATGTGTCTCCTTCTTTTATGTCTTTGTGTGTATTCTTACACTCCTTTCTCTTCCTCGGGAAGGTTCCATACCTGTCATGTTCCTTCTGTTAGAAGGAAACTTGGGTCAGTATGGGCCTATAGGAAAAACTGCCCTCTGTGGTACTTCGGGATGACATTTTTATGTCTCCCCAACCAAAACCTCCATGCTTCTCTTCATTGGGGTAGTTGATTTTTCAATCATCGTTCCTTTCATTAACTGATTCTTCATTGGAATTTAGATGAGGATTATTATTTCAACAAAGAGAATTTGGGTCATTTGACATAATGAAACCTCTCTACAATTTCCTCTCTTTCCTCTAGTGATATCATGGCCAGTACTTCAAGGATTCACTCCCACAGTCAGTTATTGGAAATCTAAACAACAATACATTTACATTGTTCACAATCCATAGCATGGTGATCATAATAAATGATTAATTATAGGCTGGGGGAAAAAGGGGTGTTACAAAAAGGTTCCCTATTGTGTGGTGAATGTGGTTTTATATTTGTTAGCCTATTGACTTGACAATAGTGGAAGTGACATAATTTGTGATCCTACAACTTGTTGCAAGATTGGTTCAATGTTAGGAAGAAGAAAATTATCTTTTAAACTTTCCCTATTTAGTGCATGAAAATCAACACATAGTCTTATATCACCATTATTTTTCCATACTGGAACAAGGTTATATACCCATTCAAAATATTTTACAGGAAATATAATATGGGAATTAATAATCTTTTGAACTTTCTTTCTAATAGTAGCTTCTAAGGTAGGATTAATAGGCCTTTGTGTTTTCCTTACCAGTTTTTCTTCTTCCTTGATAGGAATAACATGTTGAATAATTTTAGGATAAAAAACACGTAGATCATCATATGACCAAGAAAAGACATCCTTAAATTCACATAACAGATCCATGAATTTTTTTTTTTCTTCCTCTAAACATCAAGCTCCAATATTTAAAATATTTGGGTCTTCTTAAATCCCAGTGTTCACCAAAACAATACTTCCATTTATTTTTTTACTCCTCCTTTTCCTTTTCATTTGTGTAGCCAACGTCACTAGATGAAAAATGAGGTCTCTAGATGAGATAATCCTAAGGAAACTTACTACCTTGTATATAGATAGTATCATTTTGTTTTAATGGCTCATTCTGAAAAAAGGAATATATAATTTCATCATGAGAAAAAAAATATATATATATTCCATGAATCTACATTATCAGGAAAGTGAGGATTATATAAAGACATAAATGTACAATAAGGCCTTTGAAGAAGTAATTTTTGTGTAGGAATAGTTGCAAAAACAACAAGCCTATCAACCATATAATTCAAATCTCTCATGATATGAGTGATGTTAAAAGATAAAAGATTGGATATTAAATACCATACTTCCTGTGTATACCTTTTAAGCAACTTGTTTGAGGGGGTATAAATTCTTCGAAAACGATTTACGACAAGTTCAGAAACCACAAAAATAGTAAGATGATAACAACCAAGATTGAAATAATTTTCAATTCCAAGAATCAAATATTCAAATTTTGTGACATTTTTAGTACAAACAAATTCTAGTCTGTTAGAAAAACTATGAATCTTTCCTACATGTGAATATAGTACTATGCCAGCTCCCTTACCCTAACTCAATCATGGACCATCAAAATTCATGTGCCACATTCCATCTTTAGGATCTAGAGGTGGTGAAACATAATAATTATCTTCTTCTATAAAAATAGAGTATACACCAATGTATTCCTCAATATAATTGACATGTGTTTATGGAATAATTTCTATATAAGGTGACATTCTTCCCTCCCAAAGAATAATTATGTTCTTTCCATTCTTAGGAAGAGACATATGTGTCCCATATAGTGAAATGTACCCACCAATTAGTGTTTTCCAGACTCTTCCAAAAATGATGGAATAGTTGCAAAATAGCATGTCAATCACTTGGATATTACAAGTGGTTCTTATCTTCGGTTCATCACAAAAAACCAAAGTCACATCCTTCATTTCTTCTATAGTGGCTTGCTACTGACTATTGTAAGAAATCATACTCTTTTAATTTTCATTTGTACATGAAAGAACCAACTCTTCCATGATGATCTTATACATGACACGAGGACCTGATCTGCCATAGATTAGATAACAATGAAAAACTTTATCCATAATATTTATAGATACATAGAAAGGAGGTTTTTTTTACATAAATCCTTGGATTATATACACCTTCCTTATTTATTTACATGCCTTCTTCACTCCATTCTTCAGTTAAAATGGCAATGGTGGAAATCTTACCTTCCATCAAATCCTTCAGATGCCTTCGTTGTTCAAGGATGATGACAATATCCAATAAAGATGCATCTACCTTGATTGTAGCCAATTTTTTCAAGATATTATACTTGGATGGAGAAGAAGAGGCAGATACCTCTTGAATTTGGGTACCCCTTGTAACTCGAGGGTTAGTTATCCAAGCATATCAACTAGGAGAAAAAGTAGTCTTGGGAGGACCCCCCTTGATTTGATAAGATTTGTTTAGAGTGTCAACCATCATGACATCCTCTTCTTGAGATCAATCTAAGGAAACAATGGTTGTATTAGTTCTCTTTCCAAATATGCATTCTCTTATTCTCAGCTTAATTTCAGAAGTATTTTCATCATGATTCTCTTCATAAAAATTACACCAAGTTTTAGAAGGAATATATTTTTAGGCCAAAAATTATTAGTTTGATTCCTAAAGGTATCCCAAGTAGAATTTTCAGTTGGACAAAAGGTGGAAGTCACCCCTTCTCTCTTGAAAGAAATCATCTGATTGCTCATATCCTAAACCAGTTGACATATCATTTTGTTTGACAAAGTCTTCAACAAGAAGCCCTATTCTTTCCAATTTCTCCTCAAACTTTAAACATGTAATGCAGATCCCATTCTTTTATCCTTCTTCTCCTATAGCCTATGATGATAGGTAGAAGGAAAGGTGTTATAATGGTGAATTAATGTATCATGATTATGAGGTTTAATAATTTATGGAATCTGATTATACAATTTGGTGAAACGTAAATTGAAATATTTAATAGTTTCACCTTTATTATAGAAAATATTGATGTAATCCCTAAGAAAATATGTTGGACTTTGAGGTTTTCCATAGGTTGATTTAAACCAATACGATAATTCATCCCAAGTTGTGAAGATATTAGGTGGTAATTCAATATTAGTTGAAACCTTTCCTTGCAATGAATTGACAAAAAGTCTCATACACATATCATTTTCATTTTCTCTGATATTATGACATGCATTTGAAAAAGCAATAAGATGTTCATTAACTGAAATAGTGTTGTTACCAGAACATTTAGGCAAATGATCTTTGAATTTTGGAAGAGGTGTAGTGGTTGGAGCTAAACTAAAGGAGAAGACACATGCTGCAAAGTAGCATTTTCATATTCCTCAAATTTAAATAAAGTGTATTGTTTGATGTCTTTAATAGGATTTTTAGTTGATTGGATAGGGTTGTAGTGATAGTACGTGCTTTGATTAGAGAATAAGTTGAAGTTTGTGAAGAATTAGATACACTGTACTACCAAAACCACCAAAAGAAGTCATTGTGGGTTGTCTGGGAGGAAAATATATTGAAATACTTGTTACTTTATATGAAAAATCTAAAAAATATCTTATGATCCTTGGTTGAAGATTCTTTAAGACTTCCTTTTCCCCTCCTACTTGAAAGAGAGGATCAAATTCAAGAAATTAGCCTCTTATTTTCCTTGATAAATGCGACTAGGTGGTCATAATATAGAAGTTATTGAGGGGACCTATTTCAAGATTTCTTTTGAAGGGATTTTGTTTTATCTTGAATTTCAATATCGCGGGCTATAGTTTCCTAAGAACGTTCAAGTTCTTCATGGGTATGAAAAAATTAAAGAATAAAATAAAAAAGGTACAATGCAATATTTATTTGATCAAGAAACCTCAAGATGGGTTGTTATTGGGTAGTCAAGTTCATTAATCAAGAGAAAAAAACAAAAAACAAATAAAAATAACTAGAGAGTAAAAGATACCCAATATGGTCTCCAAATAAATGTTGAGGAACTGAATGTCTATATATTGACTCAAGCATTTACAAATCTCACTAGTATAGGTGAGATAGACATGATTATCACCTTGGGATTATAGCATGTTCAAAAATATCAATCATCCCTTAAGAAATAATTTCTTGGACCTAAAGTTATTATCAAACATATATGCTTTGCTATAAAATAAAATTAAAAAATAAAAAATTTATTGTAAAATAAATTTATAATAACTAAATAACTAAATATAAGATAACACACATTTGAAAAAAACGTATACCACAAGTCTCAAATTGAGAAGAAATCAGAAAATGATTTTATTGAGATCTTTTCTGAGTTACAACTAAATTTCTCTTTACAAACCCCTACCAGGGTTTGGAATAGATTTAGACTTAGAAGTGTAAGATGTAATTTTGAATCATACAAATACAATTTATGTATTAAATAAAAATACCAAGACTGAAATTAAAATGGATCAATCCAAGATACAAGCGCATCATATTCTTGACTCTGCAAAATAACATTAATCAACATTGAAACTCAATATAGAAATTATAATTAAGTCTAAATAGGCGATCAAGATGAATGAATGAACTTTTGAAGCATGCCAAAAGTATATGCTTACCAATCCTTTCTTTTTTCCACCTTAGAGTAACCCTGCTATCAACAAGAGGACTTATCTCTCAAGAAACTCATAAATGAATGAATGAATAAGAATTTTCATTTGAGGATAGAGAAAACATTATCAGAAGTATCTCTCTATATTTTCTCATGTATTTCTTTGTCCTTTCTCTCTTTCTTTTATTCTTCAAAAGTAGTTCAAGTGGTTCAACTACTTTATGTTACTAAAGTTAGATAACTTTGGTTAATATAGGACAACTTATTAATAATAAGGGTAAATAATAATAAATATTAATTAATAGGTGGGGCCCCTATGTCTTTATTTCCTTTTATTTTCAAGATTCCCCTTGTTTCTCCATATTTTACTCAAATATCATGCACATGTCATCAAAATAATATATCTCAAAACTCAATCAATGTAATCATGTCATATTATCAAGACACTTGTATCTCCCAAAACATCATCAAGAATGCTATAACAGTTTTTCAAAAATAAATATCATGTCTAATGTCCCAAAAACGATGCCTTGAATGTCATAGTAAAGTATCATAACATAATAAAAATAAAGTCATAAATAATATTTTATGTTTTAGCTAAACTCTCTCTATACACTTCCTTCTGACAATGCTACCCTATGTTTAACTAAATATGCATCAACCATTTTTTCTTCAACCTTTGACATCTCTGGGTGCATGTCATCAAAGGTAATTTTTATTACATCATCCTCAAGTTTGGTAGGAATGGAATTGATGGTCTAGGATGATATCTTATATGAATTAGAACTAACACAAATGGTAGGTTGTTTTCCTTTACTTGGCTGAGGTTCAATGGATAAATATTTATATTTTTTTGGAAGTTGAACAGAGTGTACATGTGAGGCAGCATAAGCAACATGTTGAGCAGGTTGTAAAGGAGGAGGAGGAGGATGAAATGGCAATGACACAATGGGACAATGAAATACACCATAGGGAGGATTGGTAGGTACATTTTCCCATCCATCATTGGTTGGTGGCATATGGGGTTGCTTAGGAAATTAAGCAATTCTTGGGTGTAGTTGAAGAGGAGGTATAATAGGGGGCTAAGGTGGATGGAAGGTAGGATGGAAAGCAAGGTTCAAATAGCTAGTTTGGACTAGTTAGTTGAATTCCTTAGACTTAACATCGAAATCATTGGAGAACCTCATTCTTTTGTTTCTTCCTCTTTTCCCAAATGCATTATCTGTTTTACCTCTGTTGCTCCATGTCTGAAGAAACTCATATAAATATCCATCAATGATAAAATTAGTACATATATACAAGATACAATATGTTAATCATAAAACGTTATTTTTCATTTAAAATAATTTTACAATGGCTTTGAATTGACCAAGCGATCAAGCATGCAAAGGAATATGAAAAGGAATAAGAAAAAAAGGGAAGAAATAATAAGTTGCCCTTTCTCTGCTTGTTCTCAATAACATTCAAACTATAAATTCTCCACCAAACTATCATTGATCTTATTGAACATGAGAAATGAATGTATATGAAATTATAAATGACAATGAGTAATAAAAATGGACTTGTGACTTATGGAAAATGTAATTGATGACATGAACGCATGATAAGAAAAATACATGTTCAAAATCCATTTTATCAATTATGTTCAAAACTCATCCTTTTGTTTTATCATACTCTTTAAATTACTTTCAACATTAAAATATTCATGGCCTTTCATTCATCCATATAATATCAACAAGACAGATATCTACATGTCATATTTTTATATCATATCTCCAAAAATAATAATCTATTCATACATTATTCTACTTATTACAACAATGTCATGTAAAAACTGTCTTGTTGGCAAGTGCACTTATAAAGTTTATTACAATCAATGACATTAACATAGGGAGTTATTTTTATGATTTTTTAATGAAAAATGTTTAAGGACTTTTAGGGAATAATTTATGGAAAGTAGTATAAGATGAGAGGACAATTCCCTATTTATATAAAAGACAAAATAAACTGTAAATCCGTATATAAAAATTTCCATTCATTTTCAAAATATGTTTTGCCTCTATTTGATTCAATAGTATGAGATCATGTTAGTGAATTTAACATATTTAATCAATATCTCTATCAGCCTCCAAAGCTTATGAATGTCTTGGTTTTATTATAACCCAAAATAATCAAATGACCAGAGTAGAAGTGCAACTTTTAAATCATATTATATGTTTTAATCAGAATTTCAAAGAGATGTCATGGTCAACAAAGGCACACAGTTCATTCAAAATGGTCATAATGGTATAGGATGTCAAGTTATGGTCATATATTGACATTTTTAAAATAACATTGTCAACAAAGAATACGTATAGCCATATTGTTTCTCTCAAACTAAACATGACAAGTTTAATCATAACCAAAATTTAAAATCAATAGTGTTGGAGTTATTACACACACTTAGGATTTTCCTTCTATTTTATTTTCCTAAGTTTAATTAGATATGTTGAGGGTCCCTTAGTATGAGATATTCTTCTCTAGACAAGGGATCCACATACCCTGCATTCAACTCTCAGTTATCATCCAATTAGACTAGTTGAGTGAAGTGTTGCATGTGAACTTTGGTTTTATCACCAAGTGTTGCATTCTAACCTTGGTATCACTAGTAATGTGTACTTGCATTGGGATCATCACCAAAAAGGTGAATTCCACATGTGTGAGTGATATCCTCCTCATTTCACTCTAGTTTGGTTAGTTAACTGGTGACTGAATGGTCAATTAACCAAGACTAGGTGATAGTTCATTCTAGTGACTTCCAGTGTGTATAAAATTTCTCTAGAACACTCCTAATGTGCATTGTTTGACTAAAATGATGAGTTAGTTGTGTGATATAGAGTATATCACTTGTATTATATCATTTTCTCCCTTTCAGTTAATACAAATTCTTTCATTCTTTCCATCATTTTTTGTCTCTTCTCTTCACACCATTGCATGTTGTGTATGTTTCAATATTACCTATATATTCTATGTAGGTATCTAAAAATATATACAAGGTATAATATCCCACAAGACACTAGCAAGGATCATCACCGACACTCTTTTGCAGGTACCAAAGACAGAACAAAGCAACAGAAAAGATGGAATTTACCACATCTGCGATTCTAATTCCATATAACTAGTTTGAATTGAGGCCAAGAATTACCCACGTGATCATGAATAAAGGCTTGTATCGGATAGACATCGCCATAGAAACATAACCCACCTTAGTAGTGGAAAAATCCAAATACTTCAACCACATGGGCGAGGCTTATAGTGTTAAGCCCTAATATTGGCTCATTACCCCTTAATTGGGGCATATTAGATTAGTAATGTTATTTTATTTATGTCGGCTTACCCCTTAATTGGGGCATATTAGATTAGTAATGTTATTTTATTTATGTCGGCTTTAGGCCA
>ML794364.1:380865-398659 GCA_009831015.1 Picea engelmannii | reverse complement strand
GAATAGATCCATTTCAGAGTATCTCATTAAATGGAGGAAACTACCAGCTGAAGATTCCACTTGGGAAGATGAGTCTTTTATACAGAAGCATCCAGAGTTGCTCAAGCGTTGGGGACAACACTTGTCTCAAGGGGAGGGGCATGCTAAGCCCTAATGTTGGCTCATTACCCCTTAATTGGGGCATATTAGATTAGTAATGCTATTTTATTTATGTCGGCTTTAGGCCATTAGTTGCAATTTAGATTAGTAATGTTATTTTAATTATGTCAGCTTTAGGCCATTATACCTCCTAGTCTCCTATATATACCAAGGAGACATTTTCATTTTGAATCATCTTGTACTTGAACATTTAAGTGGGGTAAAAGGAAGTTGCCCCCTCGAAGAGGCTTATTATCTGAAATTATCTCTTTTTCAAGGCGTTGAGTACTTTTCCTGAGGTTTTTCTATGCTATATTGTTGTTTGGTTCTTAACAGTGGTATTCCTGATTTGGAAAATTATATGACATAGCTTATTGTAACAACCAAACTCATTGAAATTGTTTACCAATCACAGCATACGAATCATAACAAAATCAAATCCAAACATGATCGCATTCTAAATTAATCATGAAAAACTTCCTATTCGGACGAGATACAAAACGAACTGAATTGAACGCATACCATTAATTTTAACCCAATCTAACAAATCAAATCCAATCAAAAATCAATTAAATCTGATAAAATCCATCAGTGACTAAGCTGGGTAAATCAAGTAATCGAATCAAAATTCCATTCATTTTTAGCAAGCGAAAACACTGTACAGGATAAACACATTATGACAGAATCAATTCAAAATGTAAACAGAGTTGTTCGAAGACCAAATTCGAATAATTAATTAATCCTGTTCATTCGCAAAGCTAAAACGATATCAAAATCCATACCTGTATAGTGATGAGATGGCTCTATTATGCCAATTTGGAGTTGACAGTGGCTGTGGCTGATTCAACATTCTTGAAAATGATGGAGCCGGTTGTCTTCTTCTTCTTATCAGTTTCTTGGAGCTGGTTTCTTTGACTGGTCAATACTGCAGTTTGATCTTCCAGCGATTGAATTTTCAATTGGAGTATGGGAACGTCAATGTAGTATCGTTCCATCCATAAATCACATTGGTCACAGGAAGACTGTGAGGGGTTTGAAAGAGCAGGCGAGGGTTTGATCACATTGTTGAGGGTTTCGTTAGGCAATTTAATACCATGGTAGCTGGGATCGTTTCTTAGGCAGGGGGGAAGTTTTGTCACGAAATATTAAGGTGGTTCGGAGCATAAACCCTGCGAGTAAGGGTACTCGCTGGCCAAGAAATGTTCTACATCAGAATCAGAATCCTCACTAAGGACAATAGGCTTTGACTCAACATAGGGTTTAGGTTTGTTCCTAGCCATTCTTGAAATCATCCGAGCGTTCTTTTTACCCTTGGCATAAGCCGTAGGGTTTGCCTTGGGCTTTTTGCTTACAGGCCTTTTAATAGTCTCGACCTTCTCAGTTCCAACGTCTGGTAAATCAATAGGAGGGTCGACTGAAGGCTTAGGAGCGGGCAATAGGATATGGAAGGGCACAGGTGGCCTCACCTTAGTTTCATTTACCACGGGCTTTTCAACCTGTATAGGTTCCAAGTCATCGAAACCATTTCGAGCGATGAAAGCTCTCCGGCTATCACCATGTAAACTCAAATGATAAACAATGATAAGCTTAATAAGCCCATGGTGGAATAGGCTACTGTCAACCTTCTTCCTTTTAAACCTTTTCAACATTTTATATAGGCTACGATGAAAGTAAAAGGGCAAATTCAACGGGTATCCCATAAAGTTCATTAACAAACGCAGGTAGTAGAGGAAAACGTGTCTGTATCGACCTTCACAGGTCACGGACTATTTGACTACCATCAAAGTATCGTGCCATCGTTTTTTAAGTGCAGTGATGGGCATACCTCTATCACAGGAGGTGACTTTGCGCGATACAAACAGTAGCGTCCATGGAACTTCCTCGACCTTAGAATTTTTGAACCAACGCTGGCCCGAGGATGGTAACCCTGTAGCAGAACTGATAAATTCCTCATCGATTTCCAACTGGATCTCTCCCACCTTGGCTCTACAGCCATCAAAATTCATGGCAAAATGTTGTGCCATAGCTAGATTAAAACCCTCAAAGCCTTGCACGAAGGTGAGCCATCCATTATCCTCCAAGTCTTTCCGAGCATTGTCAAACATTAACAAGGCTTGGTTGTCGTTTGGCTCGATTCGCACGACTGGTGCCATGGAGCCGAGCACATGGTAAGCCGAGGGTTTGGATCATAACACACAGGGGCAGAACTACCCGAGCTAACAGAAATGGAAGGGCATAAGGGATAGGCATAAATGCCATCGTGCGAAGGTGGTGGAGCTTATCCCTACCATGCAAAATAGTTATTGCCAAAGTACAATCGCCGATTTTCATAGTTGTTCAACCCACTATTCCATAGTTCAACAATCATATCCCTTGGCCGACCAATGAAAACAATCTTGAGTGTACAAACCAACGCGCAAAATCAACGTTATCCCAAAGTTTTTTAACCATTAACATTCAAATTGAAATCAATACCAAACGTTTGACCATGCGCCAATGTATCAGCTCAAATCAATAGTTTAACCAATGTGACGATGGGTATTCATATAATCAACAAGCCAATAGTTATGAAAACAAAAACATAGGCATTATATTAAAAAGATATATATGAAAGATTTAACCATAATACCCATGTATCTTATGAAACCAAAAGGTCAAGTATATCAAATAAAATGCAAATCCAAATACCAATGCATTACAAACTCAATGAAACCAAGTCACATAATCAATCGAAGCATGAGTACCGCTCAAAGGATTTTGCCAGCTGTATAATGATAAATAAAAGGAAAGCTCAATAGGCATATCGAAAAAAAGATAATGACAGTCTAGATAGTGATTTTAAAGCAACTTCGAAAGACGAAGTTTTCATGCTTACAGTCGTGAAAACAAAATGAAGGTGAATGTGCAAATGTCACAGAAAATAAAAATGTCGTCTGTTTGAAAATTGCGACGAAAAATTGATGTTTGCAAAACATTGGTGTAGGCAGCTTATAAGACAATGGAAAAAGTGAATTGGCTGCCAACAATGGTGACACACTGGTAGAAGCAGTTATTTCTGCCAAAAGAAACAAATTCAGATTATGACAGCGAAGATAATTTCAACTCAAAAATAACAACCAGAAAATCGTATAAACATCATCATTAACCAACTATTGCAGTAGTGTTTTAAAACATGAAAACTGACAACAGTCTTAAGACCAGCAAGTCACGATATTAAAGATAAAATATCCAATACTGTTGGCATAGCCACTGCTGCCAGCAGGCATCCATAGCCTCGACAAGGTTGCCATTTAACCCACTCTAACATCTGTATCCTGCTAAGAAGTTCTGGATTAGAATAAAGGACATTAAAGAGGTTTATTTTTTGCAAATTTTCATATACCCGACATTGCTTCGCTGCCAGCGGGCCTGTTCAGTACCCCGACGAAGTTGTCTTGGCGCCATGCATGCATTTACCCGCTGCCACCAGACCTGTTCAGTATCCTGGCGGTTTACAAGAATTTCCCACAACTCTTCTTAATAATTTATTTTGTTTTGTTTTTCATAGGTATATAGCTGAGCGGGGTGACGCTGAAAATCTTGATATTTTAACATATTTTTTTAGACCTCATCAAATTTTTTTTTTTTTTTTAGAACTGTCCTTTATTTAGATCCAAAGATGTTTTATTTACAAAAACAACTTCCTAAGACAGGGAGACATCCTCTGATTCATTCATTTACGGAATAGGGACAACGTAAAAAGATAATGGATGATCATGACGAACTTTACTCAGAGATCGAAATCAGTCAACTTCTTTCAAACAACAGACTTTTTCCAACACAGATATAAATTTCAGAAATATGCCATTGATGTTTGTACAAATTTTTCAGAAGTTATTTCAACGAAGAAAGTTTCTTTTGTCTTTGTCTGAATATCTCAGTATACAGGTGTGTGTATTTTAAAGAAAACAGAAACCGATAAATTCAAATCAAAATAAAAAACAACAAGCAAACGAAAACGCAAACAAAAATAAAATATTTACATAATATACAAGGGTAGTTATCAAGCAAAGTATTTCTTCAGGGCTTGGCCATTCACTGGGTAGGTGTCAAGCTTCCCTTTAAGATTCTGCAATCGAAAAGAAGTGGGACCCAACTTTTCAGCAATTAAAAAATGTCCAAGCCATAAGTTTTGAAATTTCATGTGCTCTCCCTTTCCCTCATGCGGTTTTTCCCACTTCAAGACGAGATCACCTACTTCAAAATTCCTATCAGAAGCATAATTAGAATCGAACAAGCTTTTAACCAATTGTTGATGTTGATCTAACTTACATTTGGCCTGGGCTCTTACCTCTTCTAGCTTCATCAAAGCATTAATCTGGTTTTCCAGAGGGGGACAATCTTCTTCTTGAACTTTTTGTGACAACTGAAGCGAAGGAAGAAGAATGTGAGGTGGCAGAATTGCTTATCTTCCATAAACGAGAAAAAAGGGGGAGTTACCTATAGCATATTTTGGCGTTACTCTATCAGCCCACAGCGCATTCAGCAGAGCATTGTGCTAATTTTTGTGATTTTCAACCACGGTTCTCTTGATAATTTTAATCAAGTTCTTGTTTGTTGATTCGGCCAATCTGTTGCCCTGGGGGTAATAACTAGCAGAATACTTCAACTTAATTCCTTTTTCCAAAGCGAACTCACTCATATCAAGAGAGGAAAAGTAAGAAGCATTATCGAAAACTAAACAGTCAGGGATACCAAAACGAGTGATAATATTCGAATTTAGAAAGGCAACTACCTGACTGGTATTGACAGTTCTTAACGCGATAGCTTCATACCATCGAGTAAATTAATCTGTGGTTGTCACAATAAACTTGTGTTGTTGGGAGGACGGAGGGTTGATTGGACCTATGATATCGAGGCCCCATTGCTGGAAAAGAGAATCTACTGAAATGGGTTGCAAAGGAAAGGCTGGTTTTTGTAATAGCCATGATGCTTTCTGACAGATGTACATTTACGACACAAGGCATGGGCGTCTCTAAAAAGTGTGGGCCATTAATAGCCAACTCTTAGAACTTTATGAGCAGTGGTGTCACCACCAAAATGACCACCAACTTCTCTTGCATGCAACTCTAGCAAGACTTTTTCTGCTTCGTCTTTTTCAAGACAACGCATCAGTACGTCGTCAAAGTTTTGAAGAAACAGGATACCACTAACCAGATGAAAGGAGGCAGACTTCAGTCTCAACGCTCTTCTTTTAGCGGGTTCAAGGTGACGGGGAGCTGATCCATGTTCAAGACAGAATCTTGTATCGTCGTACCAAGGACTAACAAGGTTTTGTGCACAATAGATTAGACTTTGATCGCTTTGTCCTAGGTTTGGCATATCACTTTCTTCTTGTTGTTCTATTGTTGAATCAACAACTAACTTGCATAACCCTTGACCTCTCACTATCTAAGCTGGGGTGATTTCTAAGTCATACTCCTGCAAGGAGGTGACCCAGTTGGCTCTCTTCTCTCCTAGTTCCTTCTGCACTAACAAGTTCCTCACGGCTGGGTAGGGGACAATGACTTTCGTCCTTGACTTCAAAAGATAAGACCGGAAGTGCTTAACTTCTTTGAAAACAACGTAGGCTTGCTGATATACCGCTGGGTAATTAAGTTCGACACATTTGAAAGAGGATCTCATAAAGGCGATGGCTACTTCATTCCTTTCGGCATTCTTTTGGGTTAGGATGGCGGCATAGGAACGGTCAGAGGCAAAAGTGTAGAGTGTAAAGTCTTGAGAAAAATATGGGCTCATGAGAGACGGAGCGTCTATTATGGCCTTCTTTATTGCATTAAAAACTTGGTTTTCTAGGGGTCCCCAGTGATATTGGGTGTCTTTCTTGATTAGGTTTTGCAAGGGTCTGACCATTTCAAAGAAGCTGGGGACAAATCTTCTCACAAAGTTAATCTGGCCTAAGAAAGACTGCATAGATTTTTTGGATGTAGGAGGGGGAAGTTTTGCGATGACTTGAGTCCTTTCAGGGTCAATAATCATCCCTTCACTAGACACAATGAATCCTAGAAGTTTACCCTGTTCTACTGAAAATATGGACTTTTTGGGGTTCAAGGAGATGTTGTACTTACGGCATCGCAGTAGAACGGCTCGTAAGTGAGCTAGATGATCGTCTTTGTTTTTAGAAAATGCAGTCACATCATCCAGGTAAACTACGACAGACTGATTAATTAAGCCTCAAAAAGCAATGTCCATTGCTCTCTGAAAAGTGGCACCGGCATTAATCAATCCAAAAGGCATTTTGTGATAAGCATAAGTGCCCCACGGAGTACGGAAGGTAGTTTTGAGTTGGTCTGGTGGAGACATCAGGACTTGGTTGTATCCAGAGAAACCATCTAGTAAGGATAGCCTCTCAGAACCAGATACCTGTTGAAGGATCTGTTCCATAGGTGGGACAGGATAGTTAGAGTCTTTGTCAGACGCTCTATTGAGGTTTAGGAAATCTACGTAGAGTCGGATTTCCCCGTTTTTCTTCCAAAATGGGACAAGGTTAGAAACCCATTGAGTGTGACTAACAGGAAAAATTATCTTAGCATTAAGGAGCTTATTCAATTCTTTTTGGACTATCGGTTCCAATTTAGGGTGCATTTTCCTCAGTTTTTGTTGAAAGGGCAAGGTTTGGGGCTTCATCGGGATGACATGCTGTATGATATTAGGGTCAAAAATTTTAAGGTCATCATACGTCCATGCAAAGACATCTTTGAATTCTTTGAATAATTTAATAAATGCAGTTTTTTCTTGTCGAGAACATCCCAATCCCAGATTAATGTATTGAGGATTTTCATTAGTTCCTAGGTTTAATTTTTCATAAGATAACGAGGAACTATTGGTTTTACAATTGACCGTCTTTTTAAATTTATCTTAAAAATCATAAAACTTTTCTAACCTAACTATAGATTTGGGTATGGAATTTACCATGTCCGACAGAGCTTCAGGAGTTTTCGGATCAGGTATTACCGTAAAATTGTGCAAATTGTCGTCGTACGTGCATTCATCTATCACCGTGCCTTGAAAGGTTTCTTCCATGTGCAGAAAGTTGATGATCTGATGATCGTCGTCAAAGACTCTCCAGTTTGTGATGTTGTCGGGAATGGATGTTCGAAACAACAACTCAACGGAGAATGCGTCTGGGGAAAAGCCTTCTGCAGGAAGAAGTTTAGAGGCTACATTAGCTAATAGATCTGCTTCAACATTATTTAATCTAGGAATGGAATTTATATTGAAAGCAGAAAATTTATTCATTAAATTCCATACCTCAAACTGGTAATTCTTGAGATGCGGAGAAAGACAGTGGATAGAATTTCTTACCTGTCTAACCACTATTTCAGAGTAGCCAAATACAACCAGGTTTTGAATGTTCATATCCAGAGCTTTTCTGAGACCTTGCAGTAAAGCCTCATATTCTGCAGTATTATTAGTACATTCAAATTCTAGTCTACATGCAATCATTGTCTTGTTACCTACCGGATCGATAATGATGTAGCCTGCCCTAGCTCCTTCTTTGGACTTAGACCTGTCGAAATAAAGAGACCAAATTTGATTTCCATCGGGTACATGGGACCGTTGTATAGAAGCTGTTGGTTGCATATATTCTACAATCTCGGACTGTTGTTCTGGATTGATGATAGGCGAATCCTCGGCCATGAAATTTCCAAAGAAGGTGTGCATCCCTTGTACTTCAGGTGAATCAGCAGAAGGTGTATACAGTTCGTTGGGATCGTTCAAATCTATGACCGTGAATTTAAGGTAGCACTCACGATTCACTTTGATTTTGTTGGGCTTGCCGTTCTCTGGAAGCCATAAGTGAGACCAGTCTGTCGCGAAGTAACCATGTAGCTACTCCAACCAGTCCCTGCTTAAAAATAGACCATACACTTCTGGAATATCCATGACAATTATATCAATAATTTGATGAACCTTGGAGTTAGATGATAATATGATAAGCACATTTTTTAGTTCACCTATAACTTTAACATTGGTCTGATCAAGTTGTATGATTTTTAAAGTCGAGGGTTCTACTTTAGCATTAATCTTCTGGCAAACAGACCAAGGCATCACATTGGATGACGCCCCTGAGTCCACCATACAATTTTGCACGTTTCTATTAAAAATCTCGAAAGTTAGCAAGAAAGGAGGTACATTTTTGCGAGTACTAAGAGTGGTAGCTTGTGGCTTTTTACTCGCAGTTTCTAAAACTACTTTATCTACATTATTTACATTATTTACATTACTTACAGGAAGGCTTCCTTTATCTTGAGGATCAGGATTATTTTTAGTGGAAGTCTTCTGAGGGACTTTGTTTTGCACAACCTTGTTACCATTAGAATTACCATTTTTTTCATTCTCTGAAATATTTTGCAACATTTTTTTAAGCAGAAATGGAAACTTCAATAACTCATAAATAGAAATGTTAGCCCTTAACTTTTTAAGATCTTCAACAACATCATAATCTAAGTTGGGGCTCACATTACTCTGTTTAGTTTCAGCTGATTTAGATTTCTTTGGAGGCGAAGTTGTATTATTTTCAGAAGAAGGTTTATTTGCTATCTTACTCCTAGTGTTATAAGGATGAACTGTCTCGAAGTTAGCTTGAAAGATGCTATCCGAGAAGTGTCCAAAAATGTTCGGAGAAGACTCTTTTTCTTGGATTGTCTCTTGTTCAACTACCTCCTCAGGAATCTCAGGAGGCATCAAGTTATCTTGGGCTTCTAGAATTGTTTGAAGGGCACATTGCAAACTTTCTAGATTTAGGCCTTCGGTGGTTGGATTAGGTCGGTTGGTGGGAAAAGGCTTTCGGAAAGGAGGTTTGTAGGGTCCTTTTCTCGAGGAAGCTTCTTCGGTCGACCTTTTTAAGTCTATAACTTGATTTGACAGTTTTTGAACAACTTTAGTTAGGTTTTCCAAATCAGAGTTTTCAGGTTGTGTTTTACTTTGAGTGGGTCTGTGGAGTATTTCAATCTTCTTTTTGGAAGAAGAACTAGTCTTTGTTTCGTTGCTAGAAGAGTCTTTAAGACTAAGTATATCTTTTTCAATCTGGCTGGCCTCCTCAAAGGCTTCTAACAACGTGGCTTTCTTAGATCGTTTAACCCAAATAGCTATACTTCGATGCAAAGATTTAGTGTCGTAAGCTATTATAAGACTCTCAGCAGGCATCGAATCTGCAGGGATTTGGTTTTTAAGTGTTAAGAATCTTTGATTAAAGTCTTTAACTATTTCTTTTGGGTTCATTTTTAAGCTAGAAAGGTCCATAACTAGGACTTCTGGAGGTTTACTGTCTCCGAACTTTTCCAAAAAGCATGACTCAAAATTTTCCCAAGACACGATGGTATGGGGTTGTTGGGAAAAGTACCATGTGGATGCATTACCCTCAAAATTATAAGGGAACAACCTACAGATGACGTCTTCATGTTCGACATTGTGGAGTCTAATGGCTAACATAAACTTTTTAATGTGATCTTCAGCGGTCTGTTTTGAATCAGGATCAAACTTGGGAAGCCATTTCTCGGGGTGCTTAGGTAGAGGATGTTGTGCTCTAGGTACGGCTACGGCATCCTGATCAAGCCAGGGTCTAGCAGGGTTGTTCTGATTTGCCATTGGGGTAGTGGGTGTGGAAGTCTGAGAAGGGGAATTGCCTTCGTGAGAGGAATCTCCTCCAGAAGAGGAAGGAGATGATGGAGGTGGTGAAGGTGGTATCCCAGATCCTCCTGCAGCAAGATTTAAGATTGGATCTGAAGGATTCATAGTAGGATTAGTGTCACCTAATTGTTCTCTGATATCAGAGAAGTCCAAAGGTTGAACCCACAGATGGTGTGGTTGCCTCAAACGGGCTAAGGCACTATGTGTTTTAATAAGAGATTGACGGACAATCTCTTGTATGTCACCACCTGTAGGATTAGGGGTTGTTGGCTCAACTATGATCTGTGGATCGTCGGTTAAAGTAGTTGTTGTTTGAGGGGGGATATTATCGTTTGAGTGGCTTCTAGTCACTATAGGTGAGCAATTAGGGGGTGGAGGAGTCTTGCGACCGCCTCGTGCCATTAACTAATTTCAAGCCCTCCTTCTAGCGCCATTTGTTGACGGGCGAAATCGATCGTCCGTCAACTGAGAGAGTGGAACCGGTCCGGAGTTGTCTAATAACCCAAGTCGTTTGGGATGAACCACCCTGACGGGTTTAGCGGCTCCGTTAGCTGATCTAAGGTCTTAAGAAAACAAAAGAAAACTAATCTAAACTAACTAATCTAACTAAAAACAAATAAAACAAACAAACTAACTAATCTAATCTAAAACTAACTATTAAACAAACTAAACTAATCTAACTATTCTATAAATACAAACTACTAACTAATACTATACTAACTCTAACTAATTAACTATCTAACTTAACTACTAATAAATATACTAAACAAATAAATAACAAACTGACCTGGAAACACTCCAGATTTGTCTTGTGTATGATGATTGTTTTAGCAGATCAGAGGGAGGAAACTCGCTCTGAATTATCAAGAAGCTTCTCGTAAACGATAGCTGCAATGTTCCTTAAGTTTGATTATAGGACAAACAAGACATAAAAATAACAACAATCTTATAATTTATAAATATCTACAATTAGATAAACATGTATGTAAAGACTTATACATGATAGTTCAATTGATGAAGAAGAGAAATATGTCATTCATTAGCTGAACTAAGTAATTGTTGCATTCTTTAAATTAGTGAAAGAAATCAGGCATGTATCACATTAATTCAATCATATCATTCTGCAAAAGACTGTGATAGCTAAAGTAGTCACTAATCAAATACAAATTGATAAACATAAACATGAAACAAAAGATTGATATTATGAAAGCGAAAGCTGTAGCAGAACATCAACTTTTGTCTCAGTTTGTATTAAAAATCCATAGCCTGGTTCTCCCACAAGTGAAAATGATCCTTATTACAAAAATAATAAGTATTTATAAGTTTTCCACAGGGTAAAACCTCCCTGTGGAAGTTATCAAAACAGTTTACATAAATCTGGGAAAATATCCCAAGTTTAACTAAACTAGGAAACTATAATAAAACTAAACACACAAATATCCCCTAGACTGCCCAGCATGTCCCTTGCAATTCGAATTTACCTGAAAAGGGTCAAAAATAGACAAGTTAGAGGGATCTTTTATTAATAAAATAGTAAAAAATCAAATCCTATAGACTAGCTACAGAATCTTGCGATTCTGTAGCTGGTCTAAATAAGACACAGAATCAGCATTGAAATTGATTAAGAATTTTTCAAAGAATTCCATTTAATTGACATCCAATAACTATTTGAAAACGAATCATTTAATTTGAGTTTGTTATACCATTCGAAATCAAACAAGATCCAAATCAATTAAATGACTACAGAGATAGGCATACTCTGTTTTGTCTGTTACCACAAAGTCAGGTGACAAAATTATATGGAATAGCAATGCAATCGTTTCGTAACAAATTGAATTCGACATAATCAAAACAAATCGCAAGCAATGGTTATACTGCCTTGTCAACAGGAAATATGAATTCGACAGGATCATTTTCAAATCGTTATAACTGTGTTAACACATCAAACGATTCATACCACGAGTGGATCGACTCAAGCTGGCACAAAAATCCATTCAAATGAAATCATAACAGGATCGATTGATTAGCAACAGAATTCGTAATTTGTTATTTTCAAAAGGGGCAAACAAACCCGATTGGTATTGAACGAAATCGTTCATTTTAAATGAATTATAATCGAATTTAACATATATATCAATCGTTAATCTGAATCTAACCAACTCGTTTTTACAAATCAAAATCAAACAGAGCATTCATTTATGATACAAATCTAACCCATGAAAATGATCGAACTAACAGAAATCCAATCAAACGAATCAATCAGCTGGGGTTTAGCATAGTTATCATGAATCAAATCCATTCCATGATTCGGGCGTATTTGCACAGGCTTAACTGAGAGCGTTGTTTTCATATGAAACAGAGAAGTCCTTTCCAAATTGAATTGAACAAAGTGGTATTCCTGATTTGGAAAATTATATGACACAGCATATCGTAACAACCAAACTCATTGAAATTGTTTACCAATCACAGCATACGAATCATAACGAAATCAAATCCAAACATGATCGCGTTCTAAATTGATCATGAAAAACTTCCTATTCGTAGGAGATACAAAACAAATTGAATTGAACGCAAACCATTAATTTTAACCCAATCTAACAAATCAAATCCAATCAAAAATCAATTAAATCCGATAAAATCCATCAGTGACTAAGCTGGGTAAATCAAGTAACCGAATCGAAATTCCATTCATTTTTAGCAAGCGAAAACATTGTACAGGATAAACACATTATGATAGAATCAATTCAAAATGTAAACAGAGTTGTTCAAAGACCAAATTCGAATCATTAATTAATCCGGTTCATTCGCAAAGCTAAAACGATATCAAAATCCATACCTGTATAGCGATCAGACGGCTCGATTATGCCAATTTGGAGTTGACAATGGTTGTGGCTGATTCAACATTCTTGAAAACGATGGATCCGGTTGTCTCCTGCTTCTTATCAGTTGCTTGGACCTGGTTTCTTTGACTGGTCAATACTGCAATTTGATCTTCCAGCGATTGAATTTTCCATTGGAGTATGGGAACGTCAATGTAGTATCGTTCCATCCATAAATCACATTGGTCACAGGAAGACTGTGAGGGGTTTGAAAGAGTGGGCGAGGGTTTGATCACATTGTTGAGGGTTTCGTTAGGAAATTTAATACCATGGTAGATGGGATCGTTTCTTAGGCAGGGGGGAAGTTTCGTCACGAAATCGTAAGGTGGTTCGGGGCATAAACCCTGTGAGTAAGGGTACTCGCTGGCCAAGAAACGTTCTACATTAGAATCAGAATCCTCACTAAGGATAATAGGCTTTGACTCATCAAAGGGTTTAGGTTTGTTCCTAGCCATTCTTGAAATCATCCGAGTGTTCCTTTTACCCTTGGCATAAGCCGTAGGGTTTGCCTTGGGCTTTTTGCTTATAGGCCTTTTAATAGTCTCGGCCTTCTCAATTCCAATGTCTGGTAAATCAATAGGAGGGTTGACTGAAGGCTTAGGAGCGGGCAATAGGATATGGAAGGGCACGGGTGGCCTGGCCTTAGTTTCATTTACCACAGGCTTGTCAACCTGTATAGGTTCCAAGTCATCGAAACCATTTCGAGCGACGAAAGCGCTCCAGCTATCACCATGTAAACTCAAATGATAAACAATGATAAGCTTAATAAGCCCATGGTGGAACAGGCTATTGTCAGCCTTCTTCCTTTTAAACCTTTTCGACATTTTATATAGGCTATGATGAAAGTAAAAGGGAAATTCAATGGGTATCCCATAAAGTTCATTAAAAAACGCAGGTGGTAGAGGAAAACGAGTCTGTATCGACCTTCACAAGTCACGAACTGTTTGACTACCATCAAAGTATCGTGCCATCGTGTTTTAAGTGCAGAGATGGGCATACCTCTGTCACAAGAGGTGACTTTGCGCGAGACAAACAGTAGCGTCCATGGAACTTCCTCGACCTTAGAATTTTTGAACCAACACTGGCTCGAGGATGGTAACCCTATAGCAGAACTGATAAATTCCTCGTCGATTTCCAATTGGATGTCTCCCACCTTGGCTCTACAGCCATCGAAAGTCATGGAAAATTGTTGTGCCACAGCTAGATTAAAACCCTCAAAGCACTACACGAAGGTCAGCCATCCGTTATCCTCCAAGTCTTTCCGAGCATTGTCAAACATTAACAAGGCTTGGTTGTTGTTTGGCTCGATTCGCATGACTGGTGCCATGGAGCCGAGCACATGGTAAGCTGAGGGTTTGGATCATAACACACAGGGGCAGAGCTACCCGAGCTAACAGAAATGGACGGGCATAAGGGATAGGCATAAATTCCATCGTGTGAAGGTGGTGGAGCTTATCCCTGCCATGCAAAATAGTTATTGCCAAAGTACAACCGCCAATTTTCATAGATGTTCAACCCACTATTCCATAGTTCAACAATCATATCCCTTGGCCGACCAATGAAAACAATGGTGAGTGTACAAACCAATGCGCAAAATCAACGTTATGCCAAAGTTTTTTAACCATTAACATTCAATTTGAAATCAATACCAAACGTTTGACCATGTGCCAATGTATCAGCTCAAATCAATAGTTTAACCAATGTGACGATGGGTATTCATATAATCAACAAGCCAATAGTTATGAAAACACAAACATAGGCATTATATTAAAAAGATATATATGAAAGATTTAACCATAACACCCATGTATCTTATGAAACCAAAAGGTCAAGTAGATCAAATAAAAATGCAAATCCAAATACCAATGCATTACAAACTCAATGAAACCAAGTCACATAATCAATCGAAGCATGAGTACCGCTCAAAGGATCTTTCCAGCTGTATAATGATAAATAAAAGGTAAGCGCAATAGGCATATCGAGAAAAAGATAATGACAGTTCAGATAGTGATTTTAAAGCAACTTCGAAAGACGAAGTTTTCACGCTTACAGTCGTGAAAACAAAATGAAGGTGAATGTGCAAATGTCGTAGAAAATAAAAATGTCTTCTATTTGAAAATTGCGACGAAAAATTGATGTTTGCAAAACATTGGTGTAGGCATCTTATAAGACAATGGAAAAAGTGAATTGGCTGCCAACAATACCCGACCCCCTTGCACTGCAAAGTGGTGATGGGTTTTTCTATTTTATAGAAACCTTCCACAAATCTCCAATAATAACCTGCTATCCCCATGAAGCTTCTTACCTCATGAGCATTTTTCGGCACTGGCAACTCCATAATGGCATTTACCTTTTCTGGGTCCACAGAGATTCCTTCACCGGAAATGATATGACCTAAATAGTGAATTTGTTTCTGGATGAAGGAACACTTCGACAACTTCCCATATAATTTGTTCTCTCTAAGGCAGGACACCACCACTCACAAGTGTTCCTCATGCTCTCTTTCATTCATGGAATAGATGAGGATATCATCTAGAAAGACTTGTACAAAGTGGTCCAAGTACTTCTGGAATATACCATTCATGAGGCTCATGAATACTGTTGGCACATTGGTCAATCCAAAAGGTACTACAATGAACTCGTAATGCCCAAACCGAGTTTGAAAGGCAGTTTTAGGAATATCTCCTTCCTTAATCCTTAACTGGTGATACCCTGATCGCAAATCAATTTTTGAGAATAGCGTTGCTCCTTTCATCTAATAAAAGAGATCATCTATCTGTGGCATTGGGTACCTATTTTTCACTGTAGCATGGTTCAAGTCCCTGTAATCTATACACATTCGTAAGGAACCATCCTTCTTCTTCAAAAAAATTACTGGTGCACCCCAAGGTGAGACACTAGGCCTTATTATCCCTAAGTCGAGTAGCTCTTTCAACTACATCTACAACTCACAAAGTTCTGGTGCTGTCATTCGATACGGAGCCTTGGAAATTGGTTATGCACCAGGTTTTAGCTCAATATTAAAATCAAGCTCCCTCTTAGGAGGTAACCCTAGTAACTCGTTCGGATAAACATCTTTAAACTCTAACAATATTGGGTACTTCTCCAAAGAGGGTCCTTTCCTTTCACTCACTGCTTCCACTACATACAGTCGAAACCCTTGCCTCATGCACCGCTTAACTTTCATAGTTGAGATAAAGCATAGAGACACCTTTCTTCATACACTGTGGATCTCTATTGGCCTTCCTTCATCGTCAACACAAAGCACCCTTTTTGTGAAACAGTCTACCATAGCTCGATGTGCTTCTAACCAATCCATTCCAATGATTAGGTCATACGTCCCAAGGGCAGTGACGTATACCTTCAACCTGGTAGTGCACACCCCCAGGTCTACTAGAAAATTATCAACGTTAGGTCCTACCGCTAGTTTTTTCCCCAAAGCCATCTCGACTTGTTTAATGTCGTCATGCTCGTAGGCTGCCAACCCACTCCTTTATAATGAATATGGTGAAATGAAACTATCTGTAGCACCAGAATCAATTAAAATTTTAACATTGACATGATTTAGCATACCTAACGATTCCACCACTGTGGATTGATGTTTTACCTGGAAATTATTAACTGTTGCATAAACCTGGTGGCTACCACTTGCTCTTCCCATTGGAGCCTTTCCTTCTCTATGCACAAATCCTGCTTGCAACTCTGGGAATTCATGCTAGTAATGGGGTCCTCCACATCCCCAACACGTAACACGATATGGAAACTACACACTACTCTGTGATGGTCTCTGAAATGAGTTCCTTCCCCTGGAACCCCTGCCCCTACTAGATGTTCCCTGAGATGTTCGTGGACCTACCTACGTCATTGGTGATGAACGGGATGCTGCACTCACTACCATTGAAATACCTGTGGTGACTGTTCTGGGTGCGACTCTATTACCATATGGAGGTGGCCTTGAGCTCCCTCCACTGGAGAATGTCCTAGGGGCCTTCCCCTCGAATCCAGGACGATGTGGAAAGGTCGACCTCATACCTCTATTTAAGTTCATGTTTTCCTCAGCATAACATGCATTTTCTACTACTTGCGCTACCAAATATGGTTTCCACATCCGTACCATGGCCCTTATCTTAGGGTTTAACCCATAGAAAAATCGTTTTGTCTGTCGTTGATCATTATCCATGTACGAAACATATTTTACCAATTCCATGAACCTGCTATCATACTCTTCCATGGTCTTGTTCCCTTGTACTAGAGCATGAAATGATCCCACCTGTTGTTCCTCATAGTAAGATGGTAGATACTTCCTTCTAGATCTTTCCTCAAAAAGTTCCCAAGAGACGGTGTCTGGGGTAAGGTGCAACTACTTCTCCAGGTTTCCCCACCAGTTCAAGGCACTATCCCTTAACTGAAAGATTACTATCTTCGCCTTTGATGTGGAAGCATAGTCTCTTAAGGAGAAACACCTTGTCATGCCTTCCAACCATGCCTCTGCACGTTCACTGGAACAACCCTCGAAAAACTCTGGAAGTTTGATCTTCTATAGTTCTCTAGTGATGTCTTCGGGTGGAGGCCCTCCCCCTGAATCCCTCGATGCTTCATGATTACCCGTTCCAGATGGTGGGAGTTCCACTTCGATCCATGCTAGCTAACACCCCTTTAAAGTCTCATTGATGGCCTCCAAAGAGCGCAGAATGAGAGCTAATTCAGGCGGTGTTGGCGGTCCCTGGGATGATGCCCCTCTGCCTCAATTTCCTCGAGTCCTAACCATACTATATAGTTGAATCTGCATCAACCAAAAGTTTGTCAGGGGGTGTCTAAGGCAATTCGCATTTGCACAACTTAAACTTGAAAACAAAGGGTTAAGCATAAGTTTTTTCTTTTACTTGTCTGTAAACAGATGTTACTCTCTTTAGGGGAAGTGGCTAGGTCAAGGTCAAAAACATCTAAGCTCAATGTATTCGCCTAAGAAATCTACTGACTCCCTCACCTGGTAGCTACGCTAGCATCGCACCACACTCGCCAATTCCTCTAACTTACCTTCCTAGAGCGCATGAAATCCCCTCCCACTTATCTTGGTCTAAGTCGTAAAAAAAAAAACTTTAAAA
>ML794364.1:357868-380814 GCA_009831015.1 Picea engelmannii | reverse complement strand
CTAAGTTTCAGTCGCCTTAATCAACTCATTTAGTTAATCCAGAAATTTTAATATTATTGTTGGTATCCTACTTAAGTACCTAATTAATCAGTTAATTAATCCCTAATTTAATTAATCAATCAAATTAATTAATCACCTTGATTACTCACACTAATTAGTTAATTAGTTATCACCTTGTATATATTTAAATTTAAATATTATTGTTATTAAATAATTAACATTTAAACTAAATTAAACAATAATAGTTTAAACCTTAATTAAAAGAATAATATTTTTTTTTTTAATTTAAAAAAAAATAAAAATAAAAATAACAATAACAATAAATAAAATAAAATAAAATAAAAAGTATATATAAAATAAAACAATTACAATACAATTAAATAAAAAAAAAATTAAAATAATTAAAATACAAAAAAATTTAAAATAAATAAAAAATTTAAAATTTAAAAAAAAGAAAATTAATTAAAAAATATATCGAAAGTTGGGAAGTGGGTCCTCGCATGAGGCCCACGTGCCCCCTGCTCCTTGGCGCTCATCCCGTAACCCTAATCTCCTCCATCCTTATCTCTTCAAACCCTACCCTCTCTCCCCTTTCCATTTCATTTTTTTTTTTGTCAATCGCTTAGGGTGAAGGATGAGGCCGGCCATGGCCATCTCTCTGCTCGGTCGACCTTGGTGTCCACGGTTTCAAGGTCTGGAGGGCGCGTCGTGTATAGTGGCACGTTCCCTCTGCTCCTTCATGGGCTTCTCCTCCATGGCTTGGCGCATGGTCGTGTTGGTATGTTTTTTTTACCTTCTTGAGACTATAACGCCCCTTTGTGGGCTTCTCCTTCATGGTTGTGGGATTTGCACTGGCTTGTGTGTGACCTGAGAGCTCTTTCCTCGACTTGTCCTGAATCTTGGTTCTTGGTCATGGGTTATCAATACTCGGTGTGTTATGTGTTGTAGTGCACTTTATTCCCTTGTGGACTCCTCCCGTCATGGCTTGACGCGAGACTCAGATGTTGGACTCTTCCCTTGTGGGATCTTCCCTTGGCACCTTGTGTTTGGTGTTATTGATTTCTTGGGTGATTTATGAGTGATAGGACCAACACAATTTATATGAAAAATAATTATCCTCGGGTGCTACCGTGTGACTTGACCCTCACTGCATATGGTGTTGAACTTTGTATGTTTTTTTTTTATGCGTAGTGCGTTGTTTTGGCTCGTGGGCTCCTCTGTGGAAGTTGGTGTGAACTTTGTCTATGCCCTAGCTCTTGATCTTGGGTTCTTGGAGGCACAAACAAGCAACGATCATGTGGGTTATTTCCTCTCCGCCTGAGCCTGTGGGTTGTTTCTTGGTACGAGTTTCCTTGTGCGTTGTGAAAAGAGTAAGGGTTGTGGGATTCCTCGTGGCTTCTCCTTCATGGTTGTGTGCGCTTGGTCTTGAGTAATGGCTTCTCTGCGATGATCTTTGTGGTGTGATTGGGTAGTTGGTGCTCGATAACTCGTGGGCTTGGCTCTTGGTCTTATGTGTTGACAGTTCGACGCCCGAACTTAGTTTGCAAATTGGGCCTTGGGCCTAAATATTTTCTATTATGTTGTGCCTTCTAGACTGTTATGTGTGTAGTGCACTACTTTGGATCCCTTTCAGACTCTCTCCTTGGCACCTTGTGTGAGTTATCATGTGACTTGGCATGTGATGTAACTTTGGTTTGATAGCTTGGAGATTAGATTCAAAGGGTAGTTGGCCCAATATTTTTTTTTGGTTATGCCAAGCACGGTTTCGTAGCCTTGGCTTTGGCACTTGGTCTTTGGTGTTGAGCCTACTCGACGCGTAGTGCAAATGTATTCACCCCTTTTTCTCTCTCCTTCTCGTGGCACCCTATGTGTCGGTGCTTGGACATATGTGCTTAATGCTTGCCTCACCATGTGATATTTCCCCCAAGATTTGGTTACTGCATTGTTGTGACTTGGAGATTTGGTACTCATTTGCATTATTTTGATTGCATTATTGGTACTCATTTTAAATTTTCATGATGTTATTTCAATTACAAACAATAATATTTCATTTATCTATGCCGCTTGCTAGTTCAGGTGGCGAGACTAGTTAGTTTGCCAGGGTCACTTCCTTTCTCCAACAATGAAAGTTGGATTTTATAAGTCCCTACTATAGAGTTATATTTTGATGCCCTATTCTCAGTAGGAGGGATTTTAATATAGGTTCTATGGATGATATGTACAAAGATTATAATAAATTCGCATGGATTGAGCCAAAGGAGCCCCTATCTCCACAAGTTATCTACTATTTCCACTCTTACCTGCATTTTCAAGACTACATCATCTACACCTTGGAGTATATTATAATGCAACTAAATTGTAGCTTGAGAGTTCCTCTAGCTCATCTTTAGGATTGTTTTCATCAGCTGCAAATGAAGATAGATCATCATTTTTTTTTTGAGTGAGCACCACTCTTGCAGAATTTGTATTTGGGCGTTGGTGTCTTAAGATCATTTCATTTTTAGATGCTCTTTTGATCATTAGATATGTAGTTGATATCATTACTTATTTATGGGTTTGCATATCTTCTTAAGGAATTTTGTAAAATACAAGAAATAATTATGTCTTGCCTTGTTCCTTTGTGTAGATGCTAAATCTCTAGGAAAATATTCTCAGAGACAAGTTTACCATATTTCTAGTTGTAGGATCTTCTTTGCTTATTTTCATCCTTTACATGATCCACATTGAAAGAGGTCTTTTCTGGGGGGAATTTGTAGTCATTACAACACATAACTACCAACCTACTTTGATAACATTTTATGGTAAAGCGTTGTACAGGTCAACAAGTTTAAGAGTTTTTTTTTTTTAGAGTTTCAGGGCTATTTTCAGGACACATAGCTTAGATTTTTGTCCAGAGTCAAGAGGATGGGTGGGTAGGTGGGCCTTTGGTCCCAGATTTCAAAATAAAGCTCTGATACCATGTGTAAGGTCTCTTCCAACAGAGCCTTATAAAACATAAGTTAAAATAGAGAAATGTTATCCTAACTTTTTAACCATTCATTATTCAACATAATTAAAATTTATGAGCAGCATCATAATAAACCACATATTCATCCTCATAAAAAACCACATATTCAGGAGCATGATAATAAACCACATAACACATCATAATAATGAAAATACATACCTCTAACTAATTCTACTGTTGTTGTCTAACTCTGCCTGATGCTTTGCCCAAAACCGACTAACCTCCCAACCAGCTAGAAACAAAGCCTCTCCAGCGCCCTAGATTCAGGATTCCGTAAGGATTCCTGGCGCCCAAGCCCAAAACTCCCAGCAATAGGTGCCCCCTGTCTCAATCCACCAAACTCCAAAAAGTTCCTCGAGAAAAAACCAGTACCATCCTCCAACAAGTTACTCCAGCCCCAAACCAGCAATACAGTCCTCTCCTCTCAAAATGATGCTCTCCCCCAAAAAATCAAAAAGTCCCTTCTCGAGTGTTTTTCCCTTCTCTTATCCTCCTTTCCCCTTCTCCCATTCACCACCTTCTCCCTTTCATTAAGACTCACCCACCTTATCCCTCCATTCAATGCCAACCACTTATCCCCTTTCTCTTTAATGGTTCCATCATTCGATACATTAAGTCTCCATTTAATAAATTAAAATTTATTAAACTCAAATTCATTAACCCAATATTTAATCATGAAAATAATTAATTAATTAATTAACTAATATACATTAAACAATTATTTAAATCATGACAATTGATTAATTACTTAGGGTTGTTGCATTTTGGATGATTACTCTATATTTGGGTATTTTTTCTCAGGAAGAAGTCTGAGGTTTTTGAGCATCTCAAAGAGTTCAAGGCACTTGTTAAGACTTAATCAAAGAGAAATATCAAATCACTCCATATAAATAATGGGGGTGGGAGTATGTCAATGAATATGTTCAGAATCTTTTTCTAGAGGTCGGGATATAGTTACAACACACAGTACCATATACTCTGCAACATAATGGTGTTGTTGAGTGGAAAAACATATCTCTCAAATAGATGGCCATTTCCATGCTACATGCAAAGGAACTTCCTCCCAATATTTGGGATGAGGCACTTAACTATGCCAATCACATTCAAAAAATATCCCCTCACATATTTGTTAAGGATAGGAATCCTTTTGAGGCTTGGAGAAGAAACAAACCAAAATTCGCCCACTTCTATATCTTTGTAACTGAAGCATGGGATCTCATTCCATCTAAGAATAGAAAAGAATTAGATCCACAAAACCAACCATGCATCTTTGTTAGATATCTCGATGGTGCGAAGGGATACATATTACTTGATCCCTCTACAGACCAAATCATCATTGAGCACAATGTCTACCTCAAGTAAAGTCCCTCACATGTTCCACATGAGCCACATGGAGAAGATTTTATACTTCCACTAGTTGTGAATGATGAGTCCACATAGTCAAATCACACCATAGATATGATTTTTGATATAGAGTCAAAGGATTCACAGGATTCATATGCACAGTGAGAGCATTCAAATGCATAGTCAATACATGTATATGAGGAGCAAGAGGAGATGCCCAAGTGGGAACAATCCACAATTCAAAATGCATGAGACCTTGTTGGGGATCCAATGAATCTGAGGGGGACCATATATTAGTATGAGGATCCTCCTCATGTACTCATTTCTACTGAACCCAAAAGGCCTCTGCATTATTATATGGTTTAGTATTCAAACCCATAGACCTATAGAAAGGCAGCAGGGAACCCCTTCAGGGAAGCATCCATGAAGGAGGAGTACAATTCTCTCCTTGAGAACCAGACTTGGGATCTAGTTATACTTCCTTCAGATACAAATCTTTTCATATGTAGATAGTTGTGCATGACAAAAAATATAGCAGATGGATAGGTGAGTAGGAACAAGGAAAGACTAGTTTTCAAGGGATTTCAATAGATTCACGGGATTGACTATGATGATTCTTTTTCTCCAATAGAAAATTTGGATTCTATCTGGTTGTCCCTTTCCATTGCAACAACCAAGGGATGGAAAGTACATCAAATGGATGTGAATAATTTGTTTCTTCACGAGCATCTTTTAAAGGATATTTATATGGAACAACCACCTTGATTCATACAAAATTCATCTTTAGTGTGGCAACTCAAGCAGGATCTTAGAGAATGGTACACAAAGATGAACTCCTTATTTATCTCCATTAATTTTTTCATGTGAAAATATGATCCAAATGTTTACATGTTGAAGACCATTGACTCACGTTTGATCCTAGTTCTGCATGTGGATGATATTTTGATCACTGAAAGCTCATTTTCAATGATTTCCTTGGTCAATGGCATTATTCATGACATTTTTTGATGACGTACATGGGTCCACTCCATTTATTTCTTAGTCTCAAGATCATCCATGATGGTTCATGCATCAATCTATCTCAAGCTAAGTATGCTCAGGATCTCATGGAGAGATTCCACATGATAGAGTGCAAGTATGCAACTACACCTTTCTTATCTGGGGCTAAAATTGAGGATGGTTAGGATACACCAATGATGAAAAAACCCTTGTATTGACAACTTTTAGGGAGCCTTATGAATCTCACCCACACCTGAATAGATCTATCATATGCCATAGAAGTAGTCTCTAGGTACATGCAGGAGTTGCATGAGTTACACTGGAAGGATGCCAAGTGCATCCTTAGATACGTTCAAGGCACCATCAGTTATGGGATCCACTATGCAGCAAGTTGCAATTTGGATTTCATAGGCTTCACCGATTTTGAATCGAATGATGATGGAACTGATCACAAGTCCACCTCTGGGTACATTTTGAGTTTAGGATCTATCCCAATATGTTGGTCAAGCAAAAAGAAGTCAGTTATTTCTTTATCTTCAATAGAGGTCAAGTACAAGGGAGTATTCAAAATCACTATCTAGGCACTGTGTCTTCATAAATTCCTCACCGAGATCAAAATCCAGTTCCACTGTCTGACTGTGATATGGTGTGACAACTAGAGTACACTCAAATTCAGTTGGGATCCAGTACAGAGAAAACAGACCAAACATATCGAGATACATATTCACTTTATCAAGGAGATGGCTCATAATAGGGTCATCAATTTTTAGTACGACCCTTCCATTGAGTATATTATCGACATCTTCACCAAGACTTTCATTGAGCAAAAATTCCATAGTTTGCACGATCGTCTTGGAGTGAAGGACACAACTTTGCCTAACAATTGTCTTTATCTTATTTTGATACATTGTATTTTGAGGGGCGGGGGTTTCCCATGAGGTTTTTTGTCTTTCCTCACTTTATTTTAGTGTTCATTAGTTTCATTTTTCATGGGTACCTAACATGTCCCTTTTGTTCGGGGCCCATTTATTATGTATATTCCCTAGTAGTGTTCAGGGGGTGTTGGAGATATTACACACACCTAGGATTTTCCTTATATTTTATTTTACTAAGTTTAATTGGCTATGTTGAGGGTCCCTTATTATAATATATTCTCCCATCATTGAGAATATTCTCCCCTAGACAAGGGTGTAACATACCCTCCAGTCAACTCTCAATTACCGTTCAGTTAGACTAGTTGAGTGAAGTGTTGCATGTCAACTTTTGTTTTATCACCAAGTGTTGCATTCTAACCTCAGTATCATCACCATTAATTTTCAATTGCATTGGTATCATCACTATTAAGGTTCATTCCACTTGTGTGAGTGATCTCCTTCTCATTTCACTTTGGTTTGGCTAGTTAACTAATGACTGCATGGCCAGTTAACTAGGACTAGGTGGCAGTTGAATCCAATGACTACCAATGTGTGTCATATCTCTTTAGAACACTCCTAATACACATTAATTTACTAATATGGTGAGTTATTTGTGTGATACAAAGTATATCACTTGTATTGTATCATTTTCTTTGTTTCGATTAATAAAAATTCTTTCATTCTTTCCTCTATTTTTTGCCTCTTCTCTTCACACCATTGCATGTTATGTATGCTTCATTGTTAGATAGATATTTTGTGCAGGTATCTCATAAATTCTACAAATAGAAGCAGGTGGCCAAATAATATAATCATTTTTTAAAAACAAAGTCTGTTAACCAATACTCAAACTCAAAACCTCATGCTTGGTTGTGATGACAAAAATCTTCTTGACTCTTCACCTCAATCCAAAAAAAAACATCACCTTTAAAAAAAAAAATCCACGAGTTCAAAACTAATGTGACTAGGAAACCATAATATTATTCAATATGAATAACTCAAATTTGAACTCATAAACCTATATTATGAACAATGAAACCATTATTCAGTTGTGAAACAATCAAGAGAAGAAACAATTGTTATCGAATCATAAATTCAATCCACGATCAAAAGGTCTGGAGTTCGAAACTTAATTTAGTTTCAACAAGAAAAAGAGATAATAATAATGTCATTAATGAAAAGAGTATGTGCAAGATCGTATCTACAACATGGTCACAGATTCAAAACCAAAAATCAATCAAGATCCTTTTCTAGCCACTTAACTGAAACAAAATAGTATGTACAAACTATTTATCCATTCGAACACCCAATGAGGTCGTGGAAACCCAATTTTGACTCAGTAAAAGATTTTGATGTTGGTCATAACTCTTACACAATTGTAACTTATTCCAAATGAACTAGGGTTGGGTGCAAATACTTGTATAAAAACAAAACTTTTAAAACCATAATTTTTTAATAACACACGACCCATATCCAAAACAACTACTGCGCTCGAAACCAAGCTCTTCTCAGTAAAGTAAAAGAATCTCGAAGACTGATATATCAGAAAGTAATAAACATTACAAGAACTCAAACCTAGGTCATAACTTACAATTATATCATATGGTTTTAACTTCAAAAAAAAACTGATAAATGGAAAGTGAAACGATGTTTGGGGTGGGAAAGACACTCAACACAAAATAACTATTTCATTTTCTTTCACAACATAAAATCTTGAGGAATTATTCCATTAAGAGTAAAAGCAAGGAAAAAGAAACACACACTCAATCACAGTGAAGAACCAAATCCATTAACAAATTATTTTCATACAAAATTCATGCATAAGATGCTCAACAAACTAATTTATACATACCCAGGCTTGCTTCCTTTTATACCATATTTGGGTTGAAAAATGGTTGCTAAAACTTCCAGGAGAAGGGATTTCAAGCTAGCTCAAGCTCTTCCTTCTCCACAATCTCGACAGATCCAAATGACTAAAAACCAAAGAAAATGAGTTGATAAAACTCAACTATATCATATTAATCACCCATGTGCATATGAATTAAATGCATGGCCAACCCATCACGTTGGAATTTCAAACTATAGCCATATATGCATGCCACCTTAAGGTTTCAATCAATTCACACGAGCCTTCACCATATGCCTTATTCCATATAAACCAATCACAGGTTGAAACCAAAATGCCATGTTAGCTCACATTCATGTGCCCAAACACCTTTTACTCATTGCTATCAAAACTTGCCACTTCACAATAATAACTAATCAAATTGGTACTCATGCAAATAGTCCAGGGTTTAGTCTATTTGCACATTCAACCATACACATTATATTCCATATATTACTTATTATATAATCCCAAGATTTGTTCCATTAAAAATATATGTGCCACCTTATATGTCAAACCTAAAGTTTCAAACTTTTTCCCATGGAGTTGATGCTTATGAAATTTCAAAACAAAACCTTTTATTCATAACCCTTGTTGCAACATGGAACAAAATTATAAAGTGGATCCATTATATACCATAGCCTTTTGTGCATAGTACAGATTCATATCAAAGCTTTTGTATATGCATTAAAACCTTCATATGTATATATGTAGTTCATGAAACCATGCTTCCACACTTCATACCTTTTTTCCATCATATGTATGTCAAGCTTATATAGGTCATAAAAAGTGTAAAGTTCATGAGCATTGAAAATGGATTTAACTTGTATTACATATGTGATCATAAGAATAGGGAAGCATATAATTTTCATATTTCATAAGTACCATGTTACCAAAATGCTTAAGTATGAAGAGAAGTAATCATCATTACCATGCAATTGAAGTGCAACAACCATATCATCATATAATCATCCCAAGAATCATATACATCATAACTTTTGAATCTTCAAAATGATACCATTGATGCAAATATGTATGTGTGTTGAGGGAAATGCTTGAAAATGAACATTTATGTGTTTTCTTATAGGGGACCCAACCTATTAATATTATATCATAAATATATAGATAGGCCTTGCAATCATTTGCAGGCTTTTTATATAGGTGACAAGATTTCGATTCAACATGCTCATCTTCAAATATGCATGATACAAATTATTAGAAGCAATTTCAACTAAATGTAGATAATTTTCCCATTTTGATTATTTATCCATCACATACATTCTCAACATATCCTCAATCACCTGATTGAATCTCTTTGTTTTCCCATATGATTTGGGGTGATATGTTGTGCTAAAATTTAAATTTGTCCCAAATTCTTTAAATAATCATTTTCAAAAATTTGATGTGAATTTGGGATATCTATTAGAAACAATGGCCTTAGGCACACCATGTAGCCTATAATTTTTTCTCATGTAAATCCTTATAATATTATCTTCCTTGTGAGTTATCTTTACTAGAATAAAATGAGCAACTTTAGTTATCTTATCTACCACCACCATGATGGAATCATGTTGCTTCATTGTTATGGGTAGCTTGGTGATAATGGTGATAAAAGAAATTGTCACAACTTCCCATTTATAATTAGGAATGGGAAATGGTTGTAGAAATCCATTTGGATGTTTGTGCTTGTCCTTTACCTTCTTACATTCTAGACATCTAGATATATAATCAACCACATATTTCTTCATAACCAGACAAAAGTATTGTCTCTTTACAACTACAATTTTTTTTTGATAATGTGGGTTCCCAACATAAGGCACATTATGCATTCCTCTCAACACTATATTTTTCAACTCCTAGTATTTAGGAAAATATACTCTACCCCTGTACATGAGGATTCCATCCTCTCTTATCTCATAATATTTAATTTATGCTGAAAATTACCTTGTTGTAATGTTTCTTTTGTTTACAAATAATGTTGATCTAATTTTGCACCTTCCAAAATTTTGTCTTTTAATTCATATTTGTACATTCTAATGGTGATATAATTCATCTCATGCACCCTCTTGCTAAGTGCATCAACCACCTTGTTCTCTTTTCCTATAATATGCTTGATTTCAAAATCATATTCACTAAGGAATTCCAACCATCGTATTTGTCTGACATTCAATGTTGGTTGTCCAAACAAATATTTTAGACCACTATGGTATGTCCTCAACTCAAATATGTTTCCCATAAGACAATGCCTCCACATCTCTAAGGCATGAACTATGGCTGCCAATTCTATATCATGTGTGGAATAGTTCCTCTTGTGTTCTTTCAACTTTATTGACTCATAAAATATCACATGCCCATTTTGGGTAATGACTCCACCAATTCCTTGCATGCGTTAATGCACATAATGCAATTATCAACTAGATCAACAATCTTCAAATGGTGCACACTTTCAATATTTTTTTCAAGTGTCGAAAACTTTCTTCACATTTAGAGGTCAAATCAAATCTCACACCCTTCCTTGGAAAAGAAGTGATTAAATGTACAATCCTTGAAAAACCTTCAACAAATATTCTATAATAATCGGCAATACCCATGAATGATATGACCTCTATAACATTCCTTGGTGTTGTCCATCCTTCAATTTCTTCTATATTCTTAGGATACATTGCTATCCCTTCCTCTGAAATAATATGGCCCAAATAATGAATCTTCCTCTGATAAAATGAACATCTAATAAACTTTGCATATAGTTGATACTCCCTCAATACTTGTAGCACCATCCTCAAGTGATTCTCATTCTCTTCCTTATTTAGAATAGATAAGTATGCCATCCAAGAAGACAATGAAAAACGTATCCAAGTAATTTATGAAAATACCATTCATCAAAAACATGAAGACAACTAGTGCATTTGATAACCCAAATGATACCACTACAAACTCATAATGGCCATACCTTTCTCTAAGTGTTGTCTCGATGATATTTTCTTCTTTAATTTTCACCTGATGATATCCTGACTTGAGATAATTTTGGAAAATATCTTTGCATATTTTAGCTGATAAAAACTATCATTTATCCTTGACAAAGGATACTTATTCTTTGGGGTCAGCTTATTCATTTTCCCACAATCAATGCACAACCTCAAGGTTCCATCCTTCTTCTTGACAGAAATCACTGGGGCAACCCAAGGTGATACAGTTGGGTGTATATACCCCTTCTTCAAAAGTTCTTCAAGTTGCATTTCAACTCTTTAAGCTCTAGTGTACACATCCTATAAGGAGTATTGGACACTGGGGCAGCTCCTGGTATCAATTTAATAGATAAATCAATATATTTCTTTGGTGTAAACCCCAATATCTCTCTAAATACATCCTTAGAATCTTTCAAGACTTGATGGTATTCAATAATTGGTACTTTATCCTTAGTTGCCTCTTCCATATGGACTACATAAATATGACATCCTTTTATGAAAATCTTCTTCAATTACATGGATGAAATTCATCATATTGATACTACCCTTAGATTAACCTGAACTATTATCAAGTTCCCATCCTCATCCAGAAAAGTGAATTCCTTTTTGTAGCAATCTAGGACAACATGATGCTTATCCAACCAATCCATACCAATTAGGAAATCATATGAACCCAAAGGTATGGTGTTCTAAATATGCCTTTGTGCTAAGTCTATTCATGTCCATTGGACAATCCTTAACCAAGTCGTTGATTATTCTTTTAGCTTATGTGGATAGCTTAACCAACCAAGATTTTCCATGTTTTCTTCTTTTCAAATGAAATATCTCAACAAGATTAGGATATATGTAACTATGGATAGCTCTAGAATCAATTAAAATGGTTATGGTATGATGATCAATCTTACCTTCTACTTCAATCACATGAGATTGATGTTCTTCTTGCTTGTTATACAGGGCTTCATAAATCCTTGGCATGCTTCTGGCCATGTTTTTAATTGTATCAACTTGTTGTACATTGTGAATTGTATTTCCTCATTCCCAACAACCAAACCTCTGCATATTCATATTTCTTATGCTCACCGTCAAATGTAGGAGGCTTAATCTTTTTTAACTCTCCCTGATGTTCATCTACCTAATACCTTCTTCTATGAGGTGACTTGGGATACTTTCTGACTCTGAAAATGCATGAGCTCTAGTAGCTAATTGCCTTGGTGAATGGTGATGATGTCTACTATCACTTCTAGAGTGACTGACACTTTTAGAATATTTTTTTCTTGCATGAGGCATGTGCTCTTGTACCTTCCTTGAATCTGATTCTTTATCCATCCTCCTCTACAACATGCTCAATATTTGCAACAAATGAGTATTGATGTTGTTCTACTCCTCATGAGCACTCATAATTCTCTCATTGCATTCTATGTAGTTCCACACATATCTTTACAGGCTTCTCGTTGTCTCCACTAAATCTATATTTTCTTCTTTTCCTTCTCTATTCCCATTTGACTCAGTCCCTGCATTATCCAAGCTAACACACAACCCTTTAACTTCCTCATCGTGGTTGTAAGTTTGTTTTGTGTTTATATATTGTTCTCATTTCAAGTTTCCTCTACTATATCAATACCATTAATTATTCAAAATGTGCATGCAACACAATTTGTTAGACAAAAACAATAATTCAAAAATTTTGGAAAAAGCATGCATAATTTTTCCTTTTTGGGTTACCAATCATATTCCTTCTAATTTCGTATGAATCTTTCTACTCAACTCACAGTTTTGGGTGCATATATGTATTCTTATATCCGATATATTTCCAATGTTTACTTTCTTTCTCAATTCAAAGATGTAAGCATAAAATTATAGTCATCTGAATATTGTTAATTTACCCCTTTTGTACACCTTTCATCTTGTTGCAATTTCTTCTAGACACCAACTTTTGTCACTTGCAGAGGTAAATTTTTCAAGAAGCAAGGAAAATTTTGTATGAGGACCAAATAATAGTACTTACAGGGAATTCATAACAACTCTCACATTGTCAACATGATGCTCTAGGAAAACTCTACAACAATCTAGAAATGAAAACTTTGTTCTTTTTCACTTCTTTTTCTAGACTTAGAATTTTTAGCCAAACTTATTATCTCCCAATTTGAGCATTTGTGGGAAAACTTCACTTAATAAAAACTATATGGCTTGATGAGTACATAAAATTTTGAGTAAATAAAATTTTCCATATTTTCCATCTTAGGACCCTTTCCCTCCTCTAAAAATCTCAAAATCCCCAAAACCTAGCCCAGAATAGTAGATTTGGCCCTATTTATGCATATCCACTCCAAAATCCTTAGATTCTATCCAATACCTTCATAGATTATTTTCATTTCTGTGTTTCTAAAACTTTGTAAAAGTTTCAGTAGTAACTCTAACCCTACCACTAAGGTTAACCTTGATCTTCAAAAATATGTAATTTGCATTTTTTGGAAAGCCAATGCATAATTGGCCAGTGACCCTCTTTGGTGTTTCTATATCCCCTAACACTATGGACAAAACCCATAAAACTTTATCTTCTTCTAATTTATTTTGATCCTGCTGGGGCCAAAAAATGATTTTGTCTCCAGCCTTGTTTTTTTTAAACATATGACAAAATTTTCCTATGTGGCATCCTTGTTTTCATGGTTGTTGATGTGGCATTATGTGTCCACACGGAACCCTAATATGATGTCATGTAAAAATATTTTCCACCCTATCCCTACCATGTTAGCCTCCATCACCTTCCTCCTTCTTCATCACCCTTCTTCTCTTTCCTCTTTTTTCCTTTTCTCTTTATTTTATTGATTAAATTATGGGCTCGATCATACACGGCTACCCACTTGTCACCTTGTCTGACCAAAAATGGGACAGGGGTCCCACGTCTTTTTCCATACTTCCACCCGAAACTCATTCATTGAATGTGAGGATGTGCAGGTCCCATTCAACACCCTTTTTCCTCAGGCATGTGTGACTTTTTTGTTCCTTCGATTGGACGATGGATATCAAAGGAATATTGACGACTCATCTTTATTTTAGAGGTTAAGGTGTATGGCCATCATGGAATCTCTCCAATTTACTTCTTATGGTCAATTCCAATTATTAAAATGACCATTTAGCTCCATTCTCGACTGTTTGATGTTTCTAGGCATGGATTTCTCCTTAATTCACTCAAAAAATTGGGGATTTTTACCCCATTTCACCATGGTTTCCCAACAATTTGTATATTTAGCCAATTCCAGGCCTGAATTTACCCATTCAAAGGTTTAAAATTGGGGGTTTAACTATTGAACTCGATTTCCCCAAAATTACATGCAATTTTCCCCAAGCTTTTCCGTGGCAAATTTTAACAAACACATTGTAGAGACCCTTTGAACTTTAAATCTTCAAAATCATCTTCTGCATTCAATATATGGCCCATGCATACTCAATGTTGAACCTATGTCTCTAACACCACATTGTAACACACCAAGAACTCAATTCTAGGCATATGTTACTAAAAACCTGACCTCTGCCAAATACTAAAATTCAAAATTTCTTTAAATTTTTCCCATTAATTATCTGATATCAATTATTAATTAATATTCCCTACATAAGAACACAATTATGTAGTCCTAAAAACATATATTCCATGCATAATTAAAATGATTCTACCACAAAAAAATTAACATAATTAACCACACACTAATCATAAACACATAAAATAACACTTATCTTTTAATGAAAATCACCAACTAATTGCAAACCTCGGATGTTCCTCCTAGCCATAGACTATTGTTCTTTCACTCTCAATAGTAGGTCACCTTCGATATGGGGCTATGAATTCACCAAGGAAAATGCTACCTAATACAAACCAAGGTCCAACAACACACAACTCAGGACAAGGCCAATGGAACCAAATCCAACAGGTAGTTCCACCTCACAACCTCTCATTCCCCACAACCTATCTCACCCCAAGAAGTGTACCCCTTCACTACTCCACATTCCTTCAACTGTACCCCTTCCCTTCTAGGGCTTGATCAACATTTTGGTTAGGAAGTCTTAGAATTCTATGGCATTTCAAACACAAGGGTTCTGTCAAAGAGTTGCGGGCACCCACAAGGCAAACACATAGGAAAACCTATTCCCAACAATTCTCTCACTCAAGGAAAATGCTCCATAGGCCTAACAACCTTTTTATTCAAACCCAAACCACCAAGGATTTATAGGGTTACAATGATAGAAGGTTATAGTGGCTCCTCTCCTCAACCTCTCCAAGCAATCATAGGAATTATGGAATGGAATAATGGAATTATTCCACTAAAACCCAACATTATATTTCCATGTTCCTATATTGACACATGGCACTCAAGGAACTGTATTTTCCTCCACTTGGTAATTTGTTCCACCATTTAGGAACTTAGGATAAAATAACAACATAAATACTTATGACCTTAGGAATGTATTATTATATTCCCTTGGCTTAAGCCCCCCTTGACTCATCCCCTTTTCATTAAATCCTAGCCCCATTTCCCTCTCGTAGAGTCCTATCCCCCCATACTCTTTCATTTGATTTTCTCTGTAGCTATGATGTATTTTATTAATATATCCAAGTGTGATACAATTTACAAATCTAGGCTCATTGGCCTTATATCACTCATTCACTCCAACCCAAAACATATATAGACATAGGCACTCTAACCCAAAACATCTTGGCTCACCAACATATAGAACATGTGTACATTTACAACTTGGGGGTATTACAGGAACAAAAAGGCTTCAACCTTCAATTGAGTTTTCAAGCCTTCATTCTCTAATTTTAATGAAATGACTTCTCAACGAAGATCATCAAAAATATTCTTCTCATGGAGTTCATGCACTCTTTTACCCATGTTAATAATTTTTCCATAGTGCAACAACTCGGTGAATGAACTCAATAAGTAACAATAATATTGGTTGTCAATAATATTGATAAATAATGGAAAAATCCAAAATCATAATTTCCTACAAACCTTTAGCCTCAACAAATTTTCAAGAAGATAAATATGTGGTTTTGTTTTTAAAAAATCAATCAATGTTGTCATCAATTCTCATATATATGTGAAAAATATCTTAAGAAAATCCATGCCCATCATTGATCTAGGGTAATAATCAAAGCACCAAACTCACAAATGGTTGTGGCAGGAAAAAAAAGGAATGGGTTGACCTCAATGGACAAGTCGACCACAATGGGAAAGAAGACCAGATGAAAGACATGGGAGATGAATGCGATGTGTTCTTAGAAGACGATGTGTTCTTGGATGACATTATACTTCTTCGATACCTTTAACAAGGCCATTCGGTCTGTGAGCATGGCGATGAGATGCATAGGAGTGAGTAATGGTGAATGGACAAAGGACACTGCAACGAGATGGGTGTGATGATTTGGTTGAGAAATGTTTTTTGGATGTAATAGAATTCGCACTGGATGCCACTGGGATCAGAGACTTTTGACGAGCACATGGAGGGACATGCTCGATTCCAACAAGGAGCTCATGGAATAGTTGTAGAGGATGCCTGGAAGGCCAAGAAGAGAAGAGGGAAACACAGATAAAGGTCATCCTAGACGTGTTTGTTCCCATGGTCGATGTGAACAAACAAAGCGAGGTAGTGGACGAGGGGTGGTTGAGCCTGCCAAATCCCAGGAGTACAAGAAAATGGATGTCCGTACTCATGAGGGGTCAAAGCACCTTGGGGATGTCTTCATTGGAAAGATTCAGAGTGGTGACAAGGTTGTAAGACCTCGAGGGTTTCCTGCTCTAGACCGTGATGATGAGTTGATGCTCCTCTAGTGTGAGGTAGAGGCCTTGGTTTCCCAATGAGATGGTAAGGTAGAGGCTTTTAAATGCATAATTCGAGGTGTAGTTAACACCCTTTATATGTAAATGGGAATACAACTATAAGACCTGGTTAGACATGTGTACCTCAGGTTTGAAGTATCAACGTAAAAAATATAGACAACCTAGGTGATAGGGGGAGCATGTGGTATTCCTTGATACCTTGTCTTTGAGGAAATTTTGGTCGGTCTTGGTCATGGGGAAAGTTAGGTCAAGAGTCGTGGTTTCTCGGGAACATTTTTCTCGTAGCTCATGAGCCCATGTATTGCATGTAATGAAGCATTGACATTATCCTAATGGTGAGAAGTGAAGGCTCACTTGGTTGGATTGGCCATATTTGGTCAAGGAAATGCATCTTTGGTGGTTATGGTGATAGAGTTGAAGGATGCAGATTGTGGGATCCTACTACCCACAAATTGTCATTAGCAGAGATGTGTATATGGAACAATCAGGATTTGTTCAAGATTGCAAAGGGAGATTTGTTTTCAAACTCAGGAAGTCATTGTTTGACCTAAAGTGCGAGCAGACAATGGTACAAGATGGTTGATTTCTTCATGGTGAGACAAATTTACAAGAAGTGAGTATAACCATTGTGTTTATGGTATATTTTGTTATCTTGGTGATATATGTTATACTTGTAGCAAGCACAAGAATGGTTGAGATAAACAGGTTGGCACAGTTGGTTAGGACGTTTGATATGCAGGATCTAGGAGCAACTAAAACAAATCTTGGGTATGGAAATACACATAGACATCAAAGATGGTAAGTTTTCATTATGGAAATAGAAGTATGTGGAGAAGATACTCAGGAAATTTGGTATGAATAATGTGAAACCGGTAAATATCCCTTTGGCTTTCCATTGTAAGCTTTCTTCAAGTTCATGTCCTATAATGAAGAAGAAAAGGGTTAGATGTGTATGTTAGTAGGAAGGTTGATGTTTGTGATGGGAATGTTCAAATATTTTATATGCAGTTGGTGTTGTGAGTGGAAACATGGAAAAACCAAGTAAAGAGCATGGAAATGGGTGCTTCAATATTTGAGAAGCATGAGTATCACCTATAGTGGTTGCAACAATTTAGTTTGTGGTTATGTGGATTAAGTGGAGTTGGAGTTGTTCATATTGAAGCAAATTGTGTAGACATGTTCATACAATCAATGTTGTTAGAGAAGTTGCAGTGGTGTAAATGGCTTCTCTTGGCTTGTAGGAAGGTGATGTTTGACTCATTAGGAAAGGTATCAAGAAGTTGTTTTCAAGGTGGAGATTGTTGGGTTGTGACAACACACCTTGCTGCTATATTGTTTATTCTCAAGTGTTTGACTTTCCATATTCCTAGAAACACTTGAGAATCTTGTGTTTAAATGTAGAATCCCTAGAGGAACTTATTGATACTTGTGTATTCATTTCTCCTTTTGGCCGAGCAATAACCATATACCATTTCCCCCCTATTTTTCTCTGCAATAACATTTAGAGGTGTTAGATGTGTGATCTATTCATCTTCCTTTTTTCATTTCTCTGTTCATTACTTTTGTCTTACAAACACAAAGTCTAACAACAAGGTCAATATTAATTTTTAGTTAAAGAGTATATATTCACTGAATTCTTTCATGATAAAAAGTTTTAAAAAATAATTATATTAAATTAAACAATTAAGTATATACTTCATAAAAAAAAAATTATACTAAATGAAATATTATTTTTTTATGGAGATTCTTAAAACGATTTATCAAAGTAAGCATCCTTGGAAAAATCATATTTTTGAACGTAGATTTTTTAGAAAATAAATGAGAATGTTTTGCATTTTTTTACCATGTATATGTAGGTGCACAATTTTTATTTCTACCATTCAAATTAGGTTGATATTTTTCGGATTATATTCTGCATTGAAAAATATTGCAATCAAATAACTTAAACTTTAGAAATATGAAGATATCATTAAACTCTTTAAAGGCCTACTCTTTGCATGCTTAGTGACTCCTCTAGTCTAACACTTGAGGGATATTAGTCTTGACCCAATAGGATCAAGGGTTCCAACAACTCTCTTTTAAGAATCTATCTACCTCTAATCTTTATCTAGGTAGTCTCTAAAGAATCGATCTCCCTAAGTTCACACCACTTTCGATAATTCCGAGTATAGAACCTCGCCAACGTGGTATGGGTAATAAAATCAAGCCCCTAGCGATTCAACGTGATAAACAAAAACCCGAATGAATGTTGTTAACATAATGACAACAACCTTTCTATCCTAGCACATGATAGAAATTGATATTCTACACCTTGACTCATCAAGAATGTTACATGCCATGCCAATTTTTTTTTGGTGGATAGTGGGTTTATGGATCGTAGTAAATGCTTAGTGACTCATCTAGTCTAACACTTTAGGGCTATTAGTCTTGACCCAATAAGTTCGTCAATATATTTTCCTTCTCACTAGTAGCCACACCATTAAGATGGTATCCTTCCGAGTTGCATCCATACTATGAAATACAAAATAAATTCTTGGAAAAAGATTGTTTTACCGTGCAAAAGCATACGTCAAATAAAATAACAAATTTCTAGATGAGCATACCATATCGGATACCTCCATTTGGCTTAACATTAGTTATAGCTTGTGGGATACCTCCATTTGRCTTAACATTRGTTATRKTTTAACGTRGSAWAMSWCMRWTTGRACATTTTAWTGCATCTRRTAATATGWTTWMAMGTAGTGCAWAYGWMWGATWSAAMAWYTWMGWSCWTCWARTAATACAACTACACTTTCATCATTTTCTATGATGTTAAATGCTAGAGAATTGTATCACCAAGAATTATTGATACCATGAAGCTCTACAGTAAAATAAGCCTCCATGACAATGTGCACGTAGAAATCTTGGGTACTAATAGTGAACTCAATAAGCATGATAGATGTCACACTTTTGGGACTTATAGAAGAGTTGTGCTTTGGAATCACCTGTAGCCCAAAGGCCCCATCCTTGGTGACCCACATTTAGACCAAGCCACTTTACAGAGTAATGATTGAAAAAGCATAATCCTGGAAACCCCATATTCAACCCAACCATACTAAGCAATAAGTAATTGACAAGGTCTGTCGATGCATTATATGGAATTTACAAGTGGTGAGCAATGGATTTTTGACACTTAGTTAGAGAATGGGATAATATTGAATGCTTACATTTTTCCAACAATGTAATCGACATATGAGAAGAATCACTTCATCCTTTAAACACAACAATACATACTCACAACAACATGGAATTTTTTTTGATGTGTGTCATATACTTTGTAATCAACAACCAAATCAGTCAACAATTTTATAACATATTTACATGTAAAGTGCATTGTTTCATGACGACAATTTATCCTGCAACAAATGACATTAACTAACATTAACTAATAACTAACAATAAAAAAAGTTTATAAAATTTAAGAACTTGTAAATCAGATTATACTATAGTACACATCATCAATTAAATATATTAAATAAAACATAAAGTTATTGCTTGGCCATCCATATGTTACTTTCAAATTATAAGGCATTGGAATAACAATAAACTTATAGCACTTTGTTTTACCAATCATAGTAAAAAGGAGTGTTTTTGTATCTTTCGTCAAATGATCTAGTCTAATGCCAAGATCTATAATGCCTACATTCATATCTTCTACATATTCATGAACCACATGAATATATTCCCTCTCAAAAGCGTCATGTAACATTTGATTAAAAAAGTGTGTATGGTGTCTGATTTCTATCCACTGTTTATATTCACATTATCTTTCCCATTTTGTTCATTTGTATTAGTGTCACTTGACCTCTCTATATCAAACACACTAATATATAAATTAAGAAGTGGATGTTCTAAAGGAGGCACATTCAAAATTCATCCCACTCTTTCTCAAAAACAATTTGACTAGGTCTTTATCTCTCTTCAAAAAACATTAATGTGATGAAATGAAATATATACAATGACACATTCATAATCACTTCTATGACCTTTAAAATACACATTAAAGATATTATGAAAAAACAATTTATGTATGTCTTTCTCTCCCTTCATGAACCATTAATGTGATGAAATGAAAGAGGTACAATGACACATTCATAATCACTTCTATCAAGATCCTAGAGATACACATTAAAGATATTGTTCTAAAAGTATATTCTCTCCCTTCAAAAACCATTAATGTGATGAAATGAAATAGGTACAATGACACATTCATAATAACTTCTATTAAGATCCTAGAGATAGGCATTAAAGATATTATTCTAAAATTAGATTAGATAGCATATGAACCAACATACATCATATTTATCCCTCGGATGGGGTGTTAGTGCGGGACAGGTGCCGCGAGGATGGGAATGGCGCCTATCAGCGTGGCACCAGCCACGTGATGGGTGCATGCCCTTCCCCCCCTCCCACACCATGGAATTAAAACCACTTCATTGCAATAAGAGAACCATTAACGCTCCAAGTGCGCTCTTCTCTAGCCTCTCGTCTGACTGATGGATCCACCATTACTCTGGTCACCTCTATGCATGTGTGTCCTCCCTCCCCAACGGTATTCATACCATGCAACTCACCAGTGTTTTCTTCATCCTTATCCATTCTTGCCATAGTCATCCTGCAGTCTGCACCCTCCTCTGGTGCTCACCGACCAATTTCGCCATTTCCTTGTACTTGCTTACCTTCGCCCTACTCCGACCATGCCTAGACTACGAGGAAAGTCCAAGTGCATCTTGTCTTGGCACCAAAATCAGTTGCGCATGGAAATTTCACCCCATCTTTCCCCGCACCCTTTCATAGCTCGTCCTCCTCCTCTTCTGGTCAGTACGCTCAGAGCCTCACTGGTATCTCGCCTCTCTCCTTGCCATGGGATTTGTTATCACCATAACAATTTTCAGATCAGGATCCAAATTTCAGAAATTTAGTGAAATGTTATATCACTATGGAAGCATGATAGTTTGGGGGACCGGGCTATATTCGGCGGCATATAGACAAATATAGCGGAGGTGCAAAAGGTATAACTCGGCGGACCGTCGATCTTGAAGAAGCCTAGATCAATGGCTAAGGAACATATCGGGGAATGAAGCAGCGCGAAAGATAATTATTTGAATATGGGCCTGGGAAACCATTATGGTTTCATTCGTGGACACGTGGCGCCCTCAGAAGCACATCGAGGTGAAAAGAGGTCTACCTAAAACTATGTTTTCCAACCCTGGATATCAAAAGTTGATGAAGCTTGGCGAACCATAGATCACCTGCTTATTTGCATTAATTTTTTCCCAATACATCTTGTCCTTGTGTTATTTTTCCACTCAGATTTTCAAACTGTTTAACTAGCTCCGTCAAGCTCCCATCACCTAAATCCTTCACCCAATAGATCATCCAAAATAGTCATGTACTCCACGAGTCAAAAGTTGGCAAATATCCCAAGCCTGTACCTAGCCTTAATTCTTATCGAAATCCCTTAGTTCCATCACTTCATTCATTTTTACCCTTATTTTCGTATTCCCGTTGAAAATGAAAAATATTCCTTTTATTAAGAACCCTTATCCTATCCACAAAGTCATGAGTTAAGCCTCATATGCCCAAAGCCCTTCGAAAATAGAAAAAGGGGTTTTTTATTATTAATAAAAATATTTTTATATTAATATTAATATTTAATCCAATATTTAATTTATGAAATCACGTCAAATCATGGGCACGAATCTCAATTTATAATGTGGAAAATTCAAAGGTTGGATGGAGGACCCACATGCATATCGGAGATTGAAGTAGTGAGGAGGTTAATTTTGTGAAGGTGGGTCGGGGAATACTATCGTGGTTTCTTTCATGGACACATGTTTTTACGTGGAGCACATGGGAGGTAAAAGAAGTTTGGATTAAACCACTCCAGCCCATGCCCGATATAATAAATGCACCACTTATTATATGTTTTATGTGCGGCATTTTTCCAGGAGTGCA
>ML794364.1:271100-299140 GCA_009831015.1 Picea engelmannii | reverse complement strand
AATCTTTCTCCAATGAGAGCTCTATGCGTGTGATTCTTGTGTGAGAAAGAAAATGGGGAGCACTTTAAGAGTAGAGATAGAGAAATTTAACAATAAGAATATTCAATTATAGAATTTGAATATGGAATATCTTCTTGTGGATATATATCAGTGCACTGATGTGTCATGACAAAATCCTACGAGTATGGGAAAGATCACTGACAGAAATGGGATAGGAAAGCGAATAGTACAATTTGTTTTTACCTTTCAAATTTAGTGTAGTTGAATGTCTCAAGGGAAGCAACTATGAGATAATTTAATTACCATGTATTAGTGGAAGTCCCGAGTAAACAAGTTATTTTTTTGAAAGAAGTCATACCTTCATAGGATGAATGGTGACAACTCTATCACATATTATCTCAATGACTATAAGATTTTTGTGAGTAAGTGACACTTAGTTGATATTAAAATGTCTAAAGATGATTGATGTATTAATCGGTTATTTTCTTTTACGAATTGATGGGATAATCTTGTTTTGGCCATTGGTAGGACAACTTCATTTACATTAATATTCGAGGATGTCAACCAATTGTAGGCTTCTCAACCTATCGAGTAATTAAAGAAGGGAGAATATTTGTATATCGAATAGTTACTTGAGAAATCATATATATATGTGTGTGTGTGTGTAAGGAAATAAATTATTGAAAAGATAGTTTAAATTAAAAAACTCCCCTCTCGAAAAGAAAGTCTTGTGAAATACCTTTGGTTTCTAAAAGGAAGAGGCCCTCTCCCTCCTTTGCATGCTTGTTATCATAAGAAATGAGGAAAAATCCATAGAGGGTTTAACAAAATATGCCTTATTTATGTGAGGTCATTCTTGTTAGGGTCCTATAATATAGTCATATGTTCTCAAGTCATCAAGTTGGGAATTTTTCTGATTAGGTTGAAAAGGATTTCATGATAAGGTGCTCAAAGGTAAGATGGGTTATTTTTTAAATCATTTTCACTCTTACATATCTCAAGAGCTCCTTGCCACCACCCTGCAAACTCAAAGGGAGCAAAATCCGTAAAAACAGAGGGTTTTTTTTGCATTTGGGAGCAGTGCGACCCTTATGTGCAGTGCAACCCATGGCGTGACCCATCTGAGTAAGGTTGGAAAATTCATCTTTTGGAGGCCTTCCCATGGGTATTTTTTTGAGTTTGATGGCTCGTTGGAAAGTTGACACGTGGGGCTACTTGACCTAGCCTCCAGAATTCAAAATGGACTCCTAAAAGTTTTCCAAAAACAACCCTGAAATTGGTGCGACCCATCTGTGTGTTGGCACGACCCATTTGTGTGCTAGTGCGACCCATTTGTGTGCTGGCACAACCCATTTGTGTGCTGGCGCAACCCATGTATGGTGGTTGCTACACTTCTATGTGTTTGGCAAAATTTCTAAGTTTCTTAGTTTTGGTCAAACCAAAAGGTTGCAATATGGTGTGTAAAAGAGTTATAATATGTAACCATGGTAAATGAGGGTGGATCAATGTCATTTTCATGCAAATGTTGAAATCATTAAATATTTTTCAAAGGTCAAAGGTCAAATGTCAGTTGAGACAAATTTGGGAGTTGGTTCAAACCTCCCAAATTTTGTGTTTTATTGTAGATCTTTTTGGAATTTGACCCTGAGATCATGCATTCGACCCCTAAGTGGAGGAGAGGTATTTTTTCATCTATATGAAAGCCAAATTTGAGAGTAGAAGTGTTGGACCTGAAAGGAGGATGGTATTGAAAAATTACCATCTATTGTATAGAGGTTCACTGGGTTGTAAGTGACTCTTTTTGGATGAATACAAAGACAGTTTGTTCTGAGATTCGTGTGTCATAGTCATGTGGTGACGTGCTTATTGATGTAACTTGTTATTATCTAGTTTCATATTATGTTTTATTTCTTTATTGTTTATAAGAATATTATGTTCAGGATTTGTTTCAAACACTCTGTTTAGGATTTAAACAATATTTATGTTTTCTTCTGAAATTTGAATGTAGAATTCAGATACGCTATGTTCTGCATTTGAATTGAAACCTACTCTATTCTTCTTGTCCATCTCAAAAAATATAAGGATCCACTGACATGGATACCTTTCCTTGTCGCATATGCTCTATGTTATTCATTCATTTAATCACCTTTAACCTTTTGACTCCATTTTGCCCAATGGGCCTCTTTTGTTCTCTCAACCAAAATCTCAAAAAACAAACCTTCTATGCTCATAACTAGCCTAATACCCAATCCAAACAAAGTTAGATCATACAGAGAGATCCCTCTCTGAGTCTTGGAGGGCTAGATCATTGACTAAAAATGGTTTTGTGGTTACCTCTGTCAATCTCTCCTTCAGCCTGAGAAGTTATAGAGTGATAACATAATGGCGACTGTACTGGGGAATGTTCCTCAGAAAGCATAGCAAGTTACAGATATAATTACTGATGGTGGACAGTGATCAAACACAAGAAGGATGAATCATTTACCACTCCAGATCAGTTCCAATTCGAAGACTCCACTGGAGGAAGAACCTCAAACATGACCAAGCAATCTGGAAATATCAAGTATTCAAGCTCAAATTGTATTCAAGACATTGTTGGCTTTATCTGTAATTATTTTTTCTCTTATTATGATCTTGGTCAAGAGTATATTGCTGAAATTCATAATGATCAGTTTCAAGATGAAAAACCTCAAAGGATTCTGCCCATCCCAGATACACCTGTAGAAAACTTAGTGAGACATGAGCCTCATGCTTTATCTCCTACTCTGTTAAATCTCCAGATGGTTATAAGCCCCCTGATTTACCTCCTATACCTACAAAAGTCCCAGATAGATATAAGCCCCTAGATTTTCCGACTATTCCCCATGACCTCCCCGCCAATTACAACAATAATCTGCCCAGGTTTGATGGAGAAAATGTCAAGATCACTGCTGAAAAACACATTCAAAATCTTGAGGACTTTCTTGATCTATTTGAGGTAGAAGAAGATGATTTTTGTCTCGGGATGTTTTCTCTATCATTGCAAGCTAAAGTTAAAAATTGGTTTAAGAATCTTCCAGCTGCAAGAATTAGCAATTTTCATCAATTTACGCAAGTTTTTCTAGATAGATGGGCGATCATGATAAATGTATTTCTCATCCTAAAAGAGTATGACCACTTGAAAAGACAGTTGAGGGAGATCGTGCAACATTTTTCATCTAGATTCAATAAGGTGTATCATTCAATACTTGTTGATATAAGGTCACCCCCAGGATTAGCTCACTTATGTTTCCCATATGCCTTCAATCCTCAGATGGCATTCCAATTAAGAGAAAGGAACAATGCAACCCTTGAAGAAATGCAAAATGTTGTAGTTGATGTGCAAGTTAACCTGCTGAACAAAAAGACAAAATTAGAAGCATTGATGAAAGACAAAATAGAAAAAGAACAGGCAATATCTTAAAAAATGAAACTAAACATTCTAACCAACACAATCAATGAAGTGATGCACAAGATTACTAGAAAAGAGGAATTTGATGTTCAAAGAACTCATGTTCCATTACTTCCAAAGAAAACAAGAAGCAATTTACCCAAGCATTTTGTAGCTCGACCTCGGTATCCTAAACCACCAAATGATTACATCATGTACTCAATCCACGATACAACCAGAGATGAAGTTCAAAATCAAATGGTGACGGAAAAACCACCTGAGATGATGTGCATGTTTGATGACCTTTCATATGTAGATGATTTTCCCAGTTATGATCATCAAGGGGATGATTATGTGGTTGAGGTTGATGCTGACTGTTCAAAGCAACCAACATTATTTTCATGGGAAGAAGCCCAGTTATCACAATGAGAAGATAACAACCAAACTCTGCATACTAAGAAATACCACAAGGAGGAAAATGCAGAAAGTTTTACAGTAAATGAAAAATGCATGCCCCTATGTTTTGCCTCATTCCTGAGAGAACATTGCAAGTAGATTGTAAATATAAAGGATGAGGAATATTCTAATGCATCGATTGAGGAAAACAAGGATGATACAAAACTTGCTTCAGATCCAAAGATGCATCCCTTGAGTCTTTTTGAAAGTCGAACCTCAGGTGAAATCACAGAGCCCACGACAGGTGATGAGCTAATCCATTTTGATTCCATGCCCCTATGCTTTAGTTCATTTCAGATTTTGAGAGGGAATCTTGGTAGTATTCTAGTTGAGAATCACATTGTAAATCATGAAGTGCTAGTAGAACCAATGCCACAATCATCTAAAGCATTATATGACCCTATAGCCGATATGTTGTATAGTTTGTGTTTCCAAAGTCAGGTTTCATGTACCCCTAATGATTTCAACAATTGTTATGATATGGATATGATCAGACAATCATCTTCAACATTGTGTTCAACACAAGTATCATTTCAAAGCCCATCAGAAAAGTTGCAACCATGTCAGGAAGCGCACGAGGATGTAAACATAATAAATACAAACCATGGGGTTGAGTTGGTTAAATTGGAATGCAAAGAAGTAGGTTAAGTCTATCTTGATCCTATAGATATCTATATGAAAAAAAAATTCATCATAGGGCAACTTTTCCTTTCCAGCATTTATGTTGCTTTGCAGGTTTATCAAACTTCCTATGATGATGACCAGGGTCACAATCACTTTCAAATATCACTGACAAATCTATTTATGAGTAGGGTGAAAAAAAGTGAAAGAGCCAAGGGGAAAGATTAAATTCAATCATTCTTAGGTTAGAATAGGATATATGTGCATAAATAAGATTATCAGATCAATATCTTTTAAATTATCAGATTTGTTGTATGCAAATAAGCTTGCTGGGAAAGCATGTGGTCTATTTTATTTTAGTTTTATTTCAAAAGCTCAGTCAAAGTCAGAATGAATAATCAACTAGTTTTCAGTCACTAATCTGCAGGACATATCAAGATACAGGTTGTGGGATCATCCCAATGGATAAGTCACTAATTTACGAATCCAGAGATATGAGATTCTTGACACCTCCTCAGGAGCTTCCATCCCCAATTGGAATCTATCTTAGGGTCCTATAATATAGTCATATGTTCTCCAGTCATCAAGTTGAGAATTTTTCGATTAGGTTGAAAATGATTTCATGATAAGGTGCTCAAAGGTAAGATGGGTTATTTTTTAAATCATTTTCACTATTAGATATCTCAAGAGCTCCTTGCCACCATCCTGCAAACTCAAAAGGAGCAAACTTTGTAAAAACGGAGGGATTTTTTTGCATTTGGGAGTAGTGCGACCCTTATGCGCAATGCGACCCTTTTGTGCGACCCTTCTGTACAGTGAAACCCACAACGCGACCCGTCTGAGTAAGGTTGGAAAATTCATCTTTTGGAGGTCTTCCCATGGGTATTTTTTCGAGTTTGATGGCTCGTTGGAAATTAGAAACGTGGGGCTACTTGACCTAGTCTCCATAATTCAAAATGGACTCCTAAAGGTTTTATAAAAATAATCTTGAAACTGGAGTGACCCATCTGTGTGTTGGTGCGACCAATCTGTGGTGGTTGCTACACTTCTGTGTATTTGGCAAAATTTCAAATTTTTTCAGTTTTGGTCAAACCAAAAGGTTGTGATATGGTGTGTAAAATAGTTATAATATGTAACCATGGTAAATGAGGGTGGATCAATTCCAGTTTCATGCAAATGTTGAAATCATTAAATGTTTTTCAAAGGTCAAAGGTCAGTTGAGACAAATTTGGGAGCTGGTTCAAACCTCCCAAATTTTGTGTTTTGTTGTAGATCGTTTAGGAATTTGACCCTGAGATCATGCATTCGACCCCTAAGTGGAGGAGAGGTATTTTTTCATCTATATGAAGGCCAAATGTGAGAGGATAAGGGTTGGACCTGAAAAGAGGATGGTATTAAAAAATCACCATCTATTGTATAGAGGTTCAGTAGGTTGTAAGTGACTCTTTTGGATTAATAGAAAGACATTTTGTTCCGAGATTCTTGTGTCATAGTCATGTGGTGAAGTGCTTCTTGATGTAACTTGTTATTCTCTAGTTTCATATTATGCTATCTTTCTTTATTGTTTATAAGAATATTATGTCCAGTATTTGTTTCAAACACTCTCTTCAAGCTTTAAACAATATTTATGTTTTCTTCTGAAATTTGAATGTAGAATTTAGATAATCTTTGCTCTGCATTTGAATTGAACCCTACTCTATTATTCTTGTCCATCTCACAAAATATAAGGATCCACTGACATGGCTACCTTGACTTGTCACATATGGTCTCTGTTATTCATTCATTTAATCACCTTTAACCTTTTGACTCCATTTTTCCCAATGGCCCTCTTTTGTTGTCTCAACCAAAAACTCAAAAAACAAACCTTCTATCCTCATAACTAGTCTAATACCCAATCCAAACAAATTTAGATCATATAGAGAGATCCCTCTCCGAGTCTTGGAGGGATAGATCCTTGAGTCCAAGTGGTTTTGTGGTTACCTCTGTCAATTTCTCCTTCAACCTGAGAAATTACAGAGTGACAACCATTCCAAAGATATAAATAAGAATAAGTCATGTTACATATCAAAGTCTAGAAGAAGGTCTAAATTTGTGGTGAAATTTATAAGGAAATGTTAGAAATATAAAAAAAAATTCCAAAGCTAAGGCATATATGGATGCATGTTCCAAAAAAATAAATACCTCCAAAAATGGAGGAGGATATGTATGATTGTAATCTTCAACTACACACTCAAAGGATGTTGAGATTGTAGCAAGGACGGTCTCCCATCATCATTACAATATCCTAGGATGATAGAGGATAATGAAACTTAGGTCGAGTTGATTAATTAAATGATTTCCTAAGTCTAACTTAGGAAAATAACTGTTGATGTGTTATAATCTTCAGTTGACTTCATTGGGTTCCTTTTCTAAAGTTAAAGTGAAAAATAATTTAAGTCCTGGTCTTTTAATCTTGACCATTGATCTCATCTTGACGGGGAGAGCAGATCTCATCCCTCCCTCAATTTGGATATTGGGGTTTCACTCACTCAACTAAGTATATTAGCATATCGACTTGGCTGCGGGGCACACTTGCGAAAGAGGATTCAATTTATAAGAGAAATTGAATTGCAGGTTTGTTGGGAGAGTTTTTGCAAGGGGACAAAGGAGACATTGACAAGTGAATCTACTCATTTATTCACTAAATCGTAGAGGAATTATTTAGATCTAACATGGCCGAGTTAGAGTGATGCAAAAGTGACGTAGCAGGGTTGTACAAAAATGTAAAGGCTCACCATTTATGCTTCTGTTTGTTCTGGGAGGCTGATTGAAGGGTTTTAGGGAGGTCGAATGATTTTGTTGAGGATGGTTTGTTTAGATTGATCATCTATTGGTTGAGGCCAATTTTCCATTATAAGAGATCTCTATATTCCCCGGCATATTAATAAAATATCATATCTGTTGCACCAGTTTTCCCATATTGGATTTTTCCAAGGAAAATTGTCCAAAATTAAGTGAATACTTGTGATGTGATTGTTTTCTACTTTAATTTCAATTCTTGGACATTTATTTTCTACTGTGTATTTATTTTATTGTGAAGAAAACCGTGAATAGTTAGTTAAAAGTAAATTAATTGGTTTAAAGTGTACTGAATTTTAGAAATTTCACATGGTATCAGAGCAGGACAACAAAAGGAGACATCATCTTACCATATTTGAAGTAAATCATACATATCTTAGCACATATCAAGGTAGCCATAAGATTTCTGCAGGAAGGGTTTGAATTAAATCGCCATGAGTTTGAGGGTGGAATACAAGTTACAAGGAGCTCAGAATTACCCCACCTGGAAAGAAAGGATGGCAATGATATTGGAAGTCAATGAGGTGTCAGATCATGTCCGTGACAAGGCAATGACTCCCACAAGTGCAACTGAATTGGTCATCTGGAAAAAAGGAGAGGCTAAGGCCAAGAGCCTAATTATTGATGGGATAAAGGACCATGTGCTCCCACATATCTCAGGAAAATATGAGACAAAAGATGTGTGGAAACCTCTAAGTGACCTCTACCAAAACAAAATTGAAAATAGAGTGATGGATCTGCACAAGCAATTGTGTGGGACCAATATGGCCAAAGGTTAGGGTGTAATACCATACCTTACCAGAATAACTCAAATTAGAGATGAACTTGATGCAGTCGGGGAAAAGACTAAAGATCCTAAGTTGGTGCATATTGCTTGTTAAGTTCCTGAATAGATCTACGAATATAATCACCACCAATATTGATTATATTTGTAGATCTATAATCAATATTGTTTGGTGCATATTGATTATAGATCTACAAATGATCTATAATCAATATGATTACATCATGTATTCAATCCACGATACAACCAAAGTTGAAGTTCAAAATCCAATGGTGGCGGAAAAACCTCCTGAGATGATGTGCATGTTTAATGACCTTTCATATGTAGATGATTTTCCCAGATGTGATCATCAAGGGGATGATTATGTGGTTGAGGTTGATGTTGACTGTTCAAAGCAACCAACATTATTTTCATGGGAAGAAGCCCAGTTATCACAATGAGAAGATAAAAACCGAACTTTGCAAACTAAGAAAGACCACAAGGAGGAAAATGAAGAAAGTTTTACAGTAAATGAAAAATGCATGCCCCTATGTTTTTCCTCATTCCTGAGAGAACATTGCAATTAGATTGTAAATATAAAGGATGAGGAATATTCTAATGCATCGATTGAGGAAAACAAGGATGATACAAAACTTGCTTCAGATCCAAAGATGCATCCCTTGAGTCTTTTTGAAAGTCGAACCTCAGGTGAAATCACAGAGCCCGCGACAGGTGATGAGCTAATCCATTTTGATTCCATGCCCCTATGATTTAGTTCATTTCATATTTTGAGAGGGAAACTTGGTAGTATTATAGTTGATAATCACAGTGTAAATCATGAAGTGCTAGTAGAACCAATGCCACAATCATCTAAAGCATTATAGGACCCTATAGCCAATATGATGGATAGTTTGTGTTTCCAAAGTTAGGTTTCATGTACCCCTAATGATTTCAACAATTGTTATGATATGGATATGATCAGACAATCATCTTCAACATTGTGTTCAGCACAAGTATCATTTCAAATCCCATCATAAAAGTTACAGCCATGTCAGGAAGCGCATGAGGATGTAAATAGAATAAATACAAACCATGGGGTTGAGTTGGTTAAATTGGAATGCCAAGAAGTAGGTCAAGTCTATCTTGATCCTATAGATATCTATATGAAAAAAAAAATCATCATAGGGCAACTTTTCCTTTCCATCATTTATGTTGCTTTGCAGGTTTATCAAACTTCCTATGATGATGACCAAGCTCACAATCACTTTCAAATATCACTGACAAATATATTTCTGAGTAGGGTGAAAAAAAGTGAAAGAGCCAAGGGGAAAGATTAAATTCAAGCATTCTTAGGTTAGAATAGGATATATGTGCATAAATAAGATCACCAGATCAATATCTTTTAAATTATTAGATTTGTTGTATGCAAATAAGCTTGTTGGGAAAGCATGTGGTCTATTTTATTTTAGTTTTATTTCAAAAGCTCAGTCAAAGTCAGAATGAATAATCAACTAGTTTTCAGTCACTAATCTGAAGGACAAATCAAGATATAGGTTGTGGGATCATCCTAATGGATAAGTCACTAATTTACGAATCCAGAGATATGAGATTCTTGACACCTCCTCAGGAGCTTCCATCCCCAATTGGAGCCTATGTTAGGGTCCTATAATATAGTCATATGTTCTCCAGTCATCCAGTTGAGAATTTTTCTGATTAGGTTGAAAATTATTTCATGATAAGGTGCTCAAGGGTAATATGGGTTATTTTTAAAATCATTTTCACTATTAGATATCTCAAGAGCTCCTTGCCACCATCCTGCAAACTCAAAAGGAGAAAAATCTGTAAAAACGGACGGATTTTTTTGCATTTGGGAGTAGTGCGACCCTTATGTGTAGTGCGATCCTTATGTGTGACCCTTCTGTATAGTGCAACCCACAACGCGACCCGTCTGAGTAAGGTTGGAAAATTCATCTTTTGGAGGTCTTCCCATGGGTATTTTTTCGAGTTTGATGGCTCGTTGGAAATTAGAAATGTGGGGCTACTTGACCTAGTCTCCATAATTCAAAATGGACTCCTAAAAGTTTTATAAAAATAATCTTGAAACTGGCATGAACCATCTGTGCGTTGGTGCGACCAATCTGTGGTGGTTGCTACGCTTCTGTGTATTTGGCAAAATTTCAAATTTTTTCAGTTTTGGTCAAACCAAAAGGTTGTAATATGGTGTGTAAAAGAGTTACAATAAGGAACCATGGTAAATGAGGGTGGATCAGTGCCAGTTTCATGCAAATGTTGAAATCATTAAATGTTTTTCAAAGGTCAAAGGTCAGTTGAGACAAATTTGGGAGTTGGTTCAAACCTCCCAAATTTTTTGTTTTGTTGTAGTTCTTTTAGGAATTTGACCCTGAGATCATGCATTCGACCCCTAAGTGGAGGAGAGGTATTTTTTCATCTATATGAAGGCCAAATGTGAGAGGATAAGGGTTGGACTTGAAAAGAGGATGGTATTGAAAAATCACCATCTATTGTATAGAGGTTTAGTAGGTTGTAAGTGACTCTTTTTGGATGAATAGAAAGACATTTTGTTCTGAGATTCTTGTGTCATAGTCATGTGGTGAAGTGCTTCTTAATGTAACGTGTTATTCTCTAGTTTCATATTATGTTATTTTTCTTTATTGTTTGTAAGAATATTATGTTCAGGATTTATTTCAAACACTCYGTTCAGGCTTTAAACAATATTTATGTTTTCTTCTGAAATTTGAATGTAGAATTCAAATAAGCTTTGCTCTACATTTGAATTGAACCCTACTCTATTATTCTTGTCCATCTCACAAAATATAAGGATCCACTGACATGGCTACCTTGACTTGTCACATATGGTCTTTGTTATTCATTCATTTAATCACCTTTAACCTTTTGACTCCATTTTTCCCAATGGCCCTCTTTTGTTGTCTCAACCAAAAACTCAAAAAACAAACCTTCTATCCTCATAACTAGTCTAATACCCAATCCAAAAAAGTTAGATCATACAGAGAGATGCCTCTCTGAGTCTTGGAGGGATAGATCCTTGACTCCAAGTGGTTTTGTGGTTACCTCTGTCAATTTCTCTTTCAACCTGAGAAATTACAGAGTGACAACCATTCCAAAGATATAAATAAAAATAAGTCATGTTACATATCAAAGTGTTGAAGAAGGTCTAAAATTGTGGTGAAATTTATAAGTAAATGTTAGAAATATAAAAAAAATTCCAAAGCTAAGGCATATATTTATGCACGTTCCAAAAAAATGAATACCTCCAAAAATGGAGGAGGATATGTATGATTGTAATCTTCAACTACACACTTGGAGGATGTTGAGATTGTAGCAAGGACGGTCTTCCATCATCATTACAACATCCTAGGAGGATAGAGGATAATGAAACTTAGGTTGAGTTGATTAATTAAATGATTTCCTAAGTTTAACTTAGGAAAAGAATTGTTGACGTGTTATAATCTTCAGTTGACTTCATTGGGTTCCTTTTCTAAGGTTAAAGTGAAAAATAATTTAAGTCCTGGCCTTTCAATCTTGACCATTAATCTCATCTTGATGGGGAGAGCATATATCATCCCTCCCTCAATTTGGAGATTGGGGTTTCACTCACTCAACTAAGTATATTAGCAGATCGACTTGGCTACGGGGCACACTTGCGAAAGATGATTCAATTTATAAGAGAAATTGAATTGCAGGTTTGTTGGGAGAGTTTTTGCAAGGGGACAGAGGAGACATTGACAAGTGAATCTACTCATTTATTCACTAAATCGTAGAGGAATTATTTATATCTAACATGGCCGAGTTAGAGTGATGCAGAAGTGACGTAGGAGGGTTGTACAAAAACGTAAAGGCTCGCCATTTATGTTTCTGTTTGTTTTGGGAGGCTGATTGAAGGGTTTTAGGGAGGTCGAATGATTTTGTTGAGGATGGTTTGTTGAGGTTGATCATCTATTGGTTGAGGCCAATTTTTCGTTGTAAGAGATCTCTATATTTCACGGCATATTAATACAATATCATATCTGCTGCACCGGTTTTCCCATCTTGGATTTTTCCAGGGAAAATTGTCCAAAATTAAGTGAATACTTGCAATGTGATTGTTGTCTACTTTACTTTCAATTCTTGGATATTTATTTTCTACTGTGTATTTATTTTATTGTGAAGAAAACCGTGAATAGTTAGTTAAAAGTAAATTAATTGGTTTAAAGTGTATTGAGTTTTAGAAATTTCACATGGTATTAGAGCAGGACAACAAAAGGAGACATCATCTTATCATATTTGAAGTAAATCATACATATCTAAGCACATATCAAGGTAGCCGTAAGATTTCTACATGAAGGGTTTGAATTAAATCGCCATGAGTTTGAGGGTGGAATACAAGTTACAAGGAGCTCAGAATTACCCCACCTGGAAAGAAACAATGACAATGATATTGGAAGTCAATGAGGTGTCAGATCATGTCCGTGGCAAGGCAACGACTCCCACAAGTGCAACTGAATTGGCCATATGGAAAAAAGGAGAGGCTAAGGCCAAGAGCCTAATTATTGGTGGGATAAAGGACCATGTGCTCCCACATCTCTCAGGAAAATATGAGACAAAAGATGTGTGGAAACCTCTAAGTGACCTCTACCAAAACAAAAATGAAAATAGAGTGATGGATCTGCACAAGCAATTGTGTGGGACAAATATGGCCAAAGGTTAGGGTGTAGTACCCTATCTTACCATAATAACTCAAATTAGAGATTTACTTGATGTAGTCGTGGAAAAGACTAAAGATCCTAAGTTGGTGCATATTGCTTGTTAAGTTCCTGAATAGATCTACAAATATAATCACCACCAATATTGATTATATTTGTAGATCTATCATCAATATTGCTTGGTGCATATTTCTTGGTGCATATTGCTTGTTAAGTTCCTGAATAGATTTACAAATATAATCACCATTGTTCTCCTTTTGTGGAAAAGTAAGGGAGAAACTGCTGCCTCTTGGTTGAGGCTCTTATAGGTGTAGCAGAAAAGTCGAATGCCTAATTTTCATATTGGATGTATTAAAAGACATATCACACATTTTATTGCATTTAATAATGTGATTATAAGTAGTGCATATTTATGCACAAAAAAACTATGATCTTTAAGTTACAAGAACACTTTATTATTTGCTACATGATGTTACACTTTATTATTTGCTACATGATGTTAAATTCTAGAGGAATGTAGTACATAGAAGTATTTATATTTTAAAGGTGTAGTGAAATAAGTTTTCATTATTGTTGTTGAGGGAACAAGTAGGTGAGATAGTAAGATCTACAATATGTAATGAGGTAGGTAGGATTGTCATAAATATGGTTATGATTAGAAGTTCTTGAATATCCATTCTTAAAAAGGTGATACAAAGTAGTATGTTTGCACATCTAGCGATTTTCATAAGAGCCCACATAATGATATCGAGGAATGTTAAAGGAAAAGAATGTGTCCTTAAAAGCCATGACATAGCCATGTTCATTATTGAAATGAAGAGAAGGTAGTTATATAAGGTTCAAATTGTTGATGCAAGTTGTGTATGTGTCTTTCTTCAAGCCTCTACACAAAGATATTATGATGGGAAGATTGCAACCATCCACGACAATGAGTACATAGAAATGTTGGGTACTAAGGGTGAACTCAATGAGCCTAAAAGGTGGCATGGTTTTGGGACCTTTATAGGAGTGTTGGCCTTTGAAATCACTTGTGGCCCAAAGGTCCCATCCTTGGTGACCCCACATTCAGAACAACCTACTGTATGGAGTAATGATTGAAAATGCACAACCATAGAAACCCTGTATTCAACCCAACCAAATTAAGGGATAGGAAATTGACAAGGCTTGCCAATACACTATATGGAATCTACAAATGACGAACAATGTAATCACTGTAGTAAAAACACCACTTCATCATTTACACACAACAAAACATAGTCACAACAACATGCAAATTATAATGATTTAAGTACCATTAAAATATGTGAACCAATATGTCATGAAATACATAGATTTTTCTTACCAAAAACACACTTTAGGAATAGGAGGAATACAACAAGATTTTAAAATATTAATCAGTTCATCTAAAACTTTGCATACTACTTTAAAACACATTTTTAAATTTCAAAACTATGAATGGAACTTCATGTTTTTCAAATATCCAAAGGCTAGAGACAAAGACAACCTAGGTAGCTATAAACAATTTTGGACATCTCTTGTGTGATTTTTAATAAGTAAATGGATTTCTATTTTGTGTATGATGAAGTTGACTAATAGAAAATTACATACAAAGTATTTGTTAACATATGAGACATGGTTAATAGTAAGAACCACATTTTAGTATTTGGTTTAGTACGTGTATGCTTTTCTAAGTTGAGTATTGATCATACAATTCACACAGATTTTATTTATTTTCATAATTCTTTATAGTTATGGATATTTTGGATGAGTCATTAAGACTAGACTCTTTTTTGTTCGCACAAAATTAAGTATGCAAAATTTTGAGGAGTTTAAGTTTATGAAATAAGTCTATATTAACAGTTTGAATGGTTAAGTTTACAAAGTAAGCCTATATTAACAGTTTGAATGATTCTTTCATTAAATTTGTGTTGAAAATATAGTATTGATTTTATCAAAAATTTAAAATAATAAAAACAATCAATTTATACTTGTAATTTGTTCCCAAAATAATGGTACACAAGTTTTCACATACTAACAATGCGGTGGGTATTTCAAATCCATTGAAAACTGGATATATTAAATCTTCACAATTTTCTTATTCTTAATCCACCTCTTTCTTCAATTTCCCATAATCCACCCCTTACATGCTTTACACTCTCCCTACAAAGTCCAATCATGCTTATTGTTGTCTTAACCTTTATTAGTGGAGATACATTAATACAACAACACACTATTTATTCATGCTCAATATAAAGATTATAGCTCAGATGTAGAGTTGTCACTATTTATTCATGCTCAATATAAAGATTATAGCTCAGATGTAGAGTTGTATATCACTATTTGATTTAACCAAGGGTTACAACATTTGTGGTCAATTTTCATCCATGATCATATGCATATATTGCTTAAATAATCATTGAAACTTGAGATGTTAAGATGTTTGTTATATTTTCATTACAAAGTTAAAAACACCTATTAATGACTTATTTAATAACAACCTCTACTATTTTTGAAAAATCAAAATTTCTATAATGATAATATTATGAAATTAATTATAATTTAATAATAAAAAATAAAATAATAAAATCAATTTATTAAATATGTAATAAACTTCCTTGATAACTGGAGTCAAAATTTTAATTTATCCAAAAATTAAATCAAATTTTATAACATCTAAATTGATTTAAAATTTAAAATGTGAAAAAAAAAAAAAAACTTAAATCATAATAAAATTCAATCGTTACTTGAACATTTATAATTCCAATTGAAATCCCTTTACTACTAAACTTATTTCCAAAACCAAAAGTATATTAGAATTGCAAATGCGGAACACATAATTCACATATGATAATTAACAATCATACAGATAAGAAACACGGGGATTTCACGTGGTTCACCCAAACATTGGGCTACATCCACCAAGCATAGGCATCGATTGTCTTATTATTTAGATCATGGAGATTACAACATACTTGAAATTTCTCACTCCGTCTTTCTCACTGCCTCTATGGGGTTACATGTATTTATACACATTTACAAGAAACTGATTATTAAATGTAATCCTTATCCATATTCTAACTTGGTATGTTTGGTTGTAACCAATGCAGATTAATAGGATCCAAATCCATCCTTGAAGGAATTTGTTGTCACCAAATCCTAACAATATCCACCTTGACAACAATTAACCTGATACCTTACTCTTTCCTTTTGTTCATCACCTTTTTTGCAAACCAAGAGAAGCCAAGCACCACTGCAACTTCTCTAATAAAAATGGTTTCATGATCTCGCCTGTGTGACTTACAAGAGTTTGGATTTCTTGAGGGGTCACTCCACCTCCAACATGTTTTCCACAACTATGTTGTGAGACATATTTAGTGATAGATCTCCTCCTATACAAAACACCTGTAAAACATACATTACAATTATCATAGACCATCTCAGTGTAACCATTATAGGTGACATTGGTGCTTCTCAAATGCTAAAGCACCCATTTCACTGCAACACCTAAATCTATCACGCATCTGACAACATCATTAGCATGTGAAACATCTGGTATTAACCATTTCATCACATACAATAGACCTCCTATTGAACTTACATGACACATAATATTCTCTTCTTTATAGACAGGGCCTATGCTTGAAGAAAAATTATAATTCAAAGCAAGAGGGATAAAAAATGGTTTTAAAATGTTCATACTGAACTCCAACCACAACTTACCATTACCATCTCTGTATACTTCCATGCCCATAATTTGTTTTGCTTCTCCTTGATCCCTCATCTGAATTGTCCTGTCCACTTGATTCATTTTCATACTGATTTTATCCATGCTTTGGCTTGCATCGAGCATATCATCAACAAATAAAATCAAGATTGTGAATGTACTATAAACTGTATATTCACTCCTACCCTTTGAAAAATTTCGATTCACTATGAAGGATTCAAACCTCTTGTATATTTGCCTCGGTACCAATAGGCCATACAATGAATTATCTAACATGCAAACAAATTTATCGTTGCGATCTTGAATCAACCCTTTTGGTTGTTCCATACATACTATATCTCTGTCAATGATGAACTTGTGAGAAGTAGGATCCCACACACAATATCCCTTTATACCACCACCATAACTTGCAGAGATATAAAACAAGAAGGAATTCGAAAAAAAATATTTTAAGTCTGGAAATGATTTACCGCTTACCAGTACCTGCAATTCTTTCTTGCTCTTATGACCTTGATGCTTCTACCATAAACAAGAAGATACATCTGTCACTTTAGATGCCACTTTAGTACTCCCTTCCATCTTATAAAGGTTATCAACCTTTATTGCCTTCATCACTACTAAACTACCTTTCAACATTGTGAGTGCTCCACCTTGACCTGTATACTTATATCCACAAGAATCCAAGACTCCTAATGAAATCAAATTTGATTTAAGCTCAGGTACATATCTAACATCTGTTAATTCCTTAACAATACCATCGAACATCCTGATTTTAATACTACCAACCCCAACAGTTTTACAGGGAATAACATTTCCCATAAACACTACACCCTCATCAACAAATTGGTAAGAAATGAACCAATTTCTATGTGAGCACATATGGTGGGAGGCACCTGAATCTAACTGTCATTCTTCTTGATATTGTAAATTACTAGAAACAGATAAAACTTGATTAGTCATACCTGAATTTGTTATAGCCAAATTTGCTTCCTTCCTAGAGTTTTCCTCAAATTCCTTTATCTTCTAGCAATCTTTCTTGATATGTCTTGTTTTTCCACAGTACCAATATTTTTCCTTACCCTTTATGTATCTTGACTTAGATCGATAAAAACTTCTCTCATTCTGCTCTTTAGTTCGACCTTTGACAAGCATGGCCTCTGCAGTTGAGGTTTCTTTACTAGATTTTCTCCTCATCTCTCTAGCCAACAAATCTCCCACAACAGAGTCATAATCTAAAACATCTGTTGAGCTAAAGCTAATAGAGGTGACTAGATTATCCCAAGACTCAGGCAACGAACACAATAGTGTAATAGCCTTATCTTCATCTTCTAATTTTACTTCCATACTAGTCAATTGAACTATAAGGGTATTAAGGGTATTTAAATGGTCAACAACTTTTGTACCTTATTTCATCCACAAACTGTACAACTGTCTCTTCAAGTAGATTCTGCTCGTCAAGGAATTTGTCATATATAGACTTTCCAAGTTGCTCCATAAGCTAGATGTTGTATGCTCTCCTACGATATTAAACAGAACATCATCCGCCAGACATAAATGAATGGTACTAAGAGCTTTTGCATCTAGATCTTCCCATTCCTCATTCATCATGGCTGTTGGTTTCTTTGACTTGTCTGCCAATGCCTTTTGCAACCCTTGTTGCACCAATAAATCCTGCATCTTGAGCTTCCAGAGCTCAAAGTTACTTTTACCACTAAACTTTTCAACTTCAAACTTCGAACTCTACATCTTAGCCATTAGCACAAAATCTCCTAATACCCATTACTTATAAAATTCTTTTAAATATGGAGAAATAATCTTATGTAATTTAAAAAAAATCCTTAAATAACAAATAAAATACAATGTTGAACCAAAAAAATTTAAACCATAAAAATTTAAACCATAAAAATTCCTTAAAATAAACTTTTTTAAGAGACATACATACACCTTTAAATCATTCTCCCTCCATTTAATAAATCATTCCTTTATAAACTATACATAATATTTACAAAATCTTTCACTTTGTTGTATATTTAATTTTAATTCCAAACAAACCTTCATCCCTTTCCACTTCCATAAAAAAACCATATCTTGAAATTTTTTTAGGAAGGAAAAATCATACGATTGTTTTAAAAGGAGATCGATGTTCCTTCACAATGGGTGGGGGAGCGCTAGTTTTTAGATCAACGCTCCTTGAGTGTGGATGGGGAGTGCTAGCACCCGTTAATGGGTGGGGGAGCGCTAGTTTTTAGATCAACGCTCCTTGAGTGTGGATGGGGAGTGCTAGCACCCGTTGAGTGTGGATGGGGGAGTGCTTATGCTCTGTGATGCATGAATTGGGTGTGTGATTTTCATGAAAAAATTCAATTTTATAAGTGTGAGTGTGTTGGCATGCCTATAACACTGTCTAGGGAGTGTTGATAACTTTCTACTTAATCAATTCATGATCTTGCACCATGGATCTGGTTCTCACAGATCTCCAATGCAGCTTTGATGCCAATTGTTAGAATTGTAAATGAAGAAAAAACAATTCACATATGATAATTAACAATCACATAGATAAGAAACATAGGGATTTCGCGTGGTTCACCCAAACGTTGGGCTATGTCCACTAAGCATAGGCATCAATTGTCTTATTATTCTGATCATGGAGTTTACAACAGACTTGGAAGTTCTCACTCTGTCTCTCTGATTGCCTCTATGGGCTTACATGTATTTATAAACATTTACAAGAAACTGATTATTAAATGCAATCCCTATCCATATTCTCACTTGATTTATTTATTTGTAACCAACGCACAATAATATGATCCAAATCTATCCTTGAAGGAACTAGTTGTCACCAAATCCCAACAAAATAAACAAATTAAAATGATTATAACTAAACCTTTTGAAAATTCTATAATCGTAAAACAACTACAAAAGTTGGACTTATTTTTTAAACAACAATGTAATATAAATGTTTAGTTTAATTGCCTTTTCAACCATATAATATAAATATCAAATTTATTTGTTTGTTTGGAAGAAATCTTTATTATTTTACATGTAAAAATTTAAATTTACAATTTAAATAGTGGGTGTTGCAACCAACGAATGAATTATTAAATAAAAAATTGTGTTTCATGAACATTTCTACTTTAAACTTGAACTTAATAGATAGTTTCGTAATTTCACAACATAATTCTTTTGATGTTTAACAATGACTTTGTCTAATTGCATATTTCATTTGATATTAAACAATGACTTTGTCTAATTATTTTATGTTTTAGTATTTTTTTTTATTGAAATTTAGTATTATAACATAGATTTATAAAAAATCACAAATCACAATTTTATATTATCTAAATTCTAAATATAAAAATAAATTCAATATACTAAAAAACCAAAACCACTCTTATAGATCCTATTCCAAAAAATTATCCACCAAAAAAACACCCAAAACTTAAAAAATTTACCCAATATGCTAATCACAACAAAAACACTTATATAACATTAATTAATAAACAAAGCTAACAAAACAAAGCTCTGATGACAACTACATAACAAGGTTGTTGTATGGACGACAAATAAACATAACACAGATCTGAAATTCTAATACACATGGGACAACAGGCGTGGTGTGGCAATTGCCTCCAAGGGTACGGCCTTTTGGAGTGCCAGTCCAAACTTCTCGGTCATGTCCATTTGCTCGGCACTCATCCCCTTGGGAGGTGCCCACTCGAACGAGTGGATGAGCGACCCCAACACCAGATGAACCATTCGACTTGCCAGTGGAAGTCCCACGCACATTCTCGTACCTGCTCCGAACGGGATCAGCTCGAAGTGTTTTCCTCTGTATTCCACTTGACCGCACATCTCATCATCAATAAATCTCTCTGGAACGAATTTTAACGGCTCGTTCCAGATCTGAGGGTCCCTTCCCATACCCCAAACGTTCACCAGTACTCGGCTGTGTTTAGGTATCACGAACCCCGCAATCTCAAAACGGCTGTCTGCTCTGTGTGGGACGAGCAGAGGACCGGCCGGGTGCAATCGGAACACTTCTTTCACCACTGCGCGGAGATAAGGGAGACGCTCGGTATCACTTTCTTCCAACCTTCGGTTGAGACCAACAACCTCTTCCAACTCGGCCTGGGCTCGTTTCAATTTCTCAGGATTGCGAACGAGTTCTGCGATCGCCCACTCTATTGTCACTGCGGTTGTGTCACTTCCGGCCACAAACATATCCTGCAAAAGGAATTAGACATCAGATTCTGTTTATTATGGTTTTCACAATTCAATAGGCCTTCTGTAGGTATAATAGCAACAAGGGATAGCGAGCGACTTACATTTAAATAGCCCCTGATGTCAGTGAGCGTAAATTCATCGCTTTTCATGTCCAGCAGAACGTCCAAGAGATCCTTCTTACCATCGTCAGTTCTGTCGCTGTTTTTGCCCCTCTTTGCCAGGCGATCTTCTATGAATTTATCCATAACATCATATGCCTTTTTCCTGTAGATTCCCGTATTACGATACACACCCTGTAGATCCAAGAACTGAAGACACGGGAAATAGTCTGCCAAATTGGGAGCTGTGTGAAGCACCATTAGTTTCGAAATAGCGTCTTTCAGATCTTCAGAAGCTCGGAAATGGGGATCGAACATGTCTTTACCAAAGGCCATGTTGCCTATCAGATTAAACGCGGAGTGGAATGCAATGTGTCCGATATTTACACACCCAGATCCCTTCACAGAGTTTTCAAAAATCTGATGAATCATTCCACGTACTTGAACTCTTCTGAGATCTTGCAGAGCGTCTAGCCTTTTGACAGAGAAAAGTTCAGTGTTGGATATGCGTCTCAACGTGCGCCAGCGAGATCCATATTGGCATAAAAGAAATGAGGATTTGTCGTGGGAAAGAGACCTGGCTGCTTGTGTGACAATCCGGCCTGCAAAGACGTGGCCATGGGTTTTGAGAACTTCCTTTGCCATTGAAGGAGACGAGACTACCACTGTGGTTTTCAGTCCGAGGGAGAGAGACATGAGAGGGCCGTATTTGGTCGCAAGGCGGAAGAGAGATTCGTGGGGTTTCTTACCCAACTGAAACAGATTTCCCACAATTGGCCATCCCTGAGGCCCGGGAGGAAGCCTGCAGTAGGTCTTCTTCTTCCACACCTCCAAGACAAAGTATATGATGGCGGAGGTGATCCCCAGCAGAGAATAGAATAAAAACCTTCCAATATCCATTGAGGTCTATTAGATGCAAGGAGGCCAGCCACCACGCAGAGAAGAGAACAGAGATAGAACTGCATGCATATACCTCTTCTTTCCCATTGAGCCTGGAGGGAGGGCAACACCGTCTCTTTATTAAAAAAAAATCACAAGTCCAATGCTCAAGGAGTCGCACTCATATCCGTGGCCGACCGGTGAATGAGTGCCATACACCACTCATCCCAAAGCAGATGAAAGTAGTACAATAATAGATGAGTGGTAGGGATGTTCATATTGGCCCGTTGTGATAAGGTTGGAAGGGTAGACGATCTATGGAATAGAGGTTCACTTCGGTGGGCCTCGAGACGACTCCTGCTGAGTCACAAGTTATTGATATATCTGGCTTGCACACTGTTAGATATACTCTTAAGAGGTTGTTGTTCCCATGGTTAAAAAAATAATAATAGATGAATGATGTATGATTTTGAACGAAGGAAAAGACTAAATTAACATTTTTAAAGTGAAATGAGTTGTGTTAAAGTTATCATAATAATAAAATTACTTGAAATTTGAAAGATAAGAAATGAAAATGGGAAGAATAAAATCATTAATAGGAAATGAAAATGGGAAGAATAAAATCATTAATAAAAATTATGTAAAATACTTCCAACTATTTTATTGATATAGGTAAGTTTTTATAAGAGTTTTATTTACTATGTTATTGATATAGGTAAGCTTTCAAATTTTTTTAGGTAAATGTGGGGTTTCATCGATCTCATTTATTCATTTTTATACATTTTTATAAACAAAGATCTTGCATTATAAACAATTATTCATTTTTATAAACAAAGATCTTGCATTATCAACAAGAAAGATCGTGCAACAATGATAGGATTGACAAAAGGCTTCGACAATCTCCATAGATAATCGCGAAACACTACAAGATTGATTTCGACACTTTGTTGACGAGGTTGTGCTTACAACACAAGAATTTTGTTGTGAAAGGCATCCTCGTTGAAACCAAATTTGGTTAATAAGAACTTACATTGAGTGAGTGCACATCAAGGTATTGCGAGATTTTATGAATATCAAGCTCACCTTGGCACAAAACAGAGTCATGTAAAATCAAAAGAGCTTCTATGTCATTATGGATTTGCAAGGAAAAATAAGCTTGGTGAAAAGTTGGCACAAAACAAAGTCATGTAAAATCAAAAGAGCTTCTATGTCATTATGGACTGGCAAGGAAAAACAAGCTTGGTGAAAAGTTGGGAACGTTGTTGTGTCAATTGTGTAAAATATGACTCAACTATGATGAGAATTTATATAACATTAGATCAATTGATGAGATTTGAATATTAGCTTTGGGTGTGGTTCAATGATATTTAACCATTCTCAAATGATAAAGATATTTTTGGCGACATATTAAGAGGATAACTATCATGTTCGTACACAATTTAACTCTGGTAAATTTTGATGACATAAAAAAAATACGCAAGAGATGCTCATATTTTCTTCACAATTCTGTCAAAAAGATATGTTGCATAACCCACATTGCAAACATCACTAGGATGGATTCAAAGTATTTAGGAAGGAAATAATTATCACTCAAGATCTTATAGCAAGAGGATGTCACATGTGAACTTAGAGTCACTACGACATGTCTAGAGGTGGAAAATTGGAATAAAGAAAGGGGACCCTATATTTTTCATTATGGGCCTCTTGAGGGATCAATAGAATCTTGAGTGAGAGGTATACTTTACTTTATGGTGCCAATCGAATTTATATACTTGAATGGTGCTTGAACTGGCCATATAATGCATCCATTTCTAACCCTTTTCCTTAGACACTGGCTTGATAATTGTTGGAACATCTATCCATCAACACCTAGAAACCAACACCTATCCATCAATAGGGAAATATGGAAATAGGATGGGAATGGGGCGACTCTAGGAAAAAAGGAATCCTCCTAAAGCCAATAACCTAGCTCTCATAGAAAATGCATAAAAATGGTCATTGATAAACTTATGGAAGAGAAGCAATGATAATAAATTCTTATGAAAAATAAAACTGAATAAGGAAGCAGGTTTTGATGGGAATGGGGCATGGCCAAGCGGTAAGGCAACAAATTTTGATCCTGTTATTTGGAGGTTTGAATCCTTTTGTCCCAGACTTATTTCATTGGTTCCTGTTTTCTATTCTCTCTCTCTTCCCTTTTTTCTTTCGTAAAGGTAAATCCAAAATTTCATTCTACTTTTTAACATAATTTCACCATACTTATCAGAAGGGAATGTGATTACAATAGGGAAGGGATAAAGGGATATCTCTATGGTGCAAGATGGGAATATAGATCAATTTGAGATAAGGTTCAATTTATGAAATTAACCCATTGGATGTATGTTGGTCCAACAACAATTCTAACACAAAAACACATTAACCTAACTACAACATAGCAATAATATGGTTTAGTCTTAGTCGACCATGACTAAATAGTATTAGGGGACATTCTTAGCGCGAGCACTTTCATCTCCCCCTAGCTCTAGACGTAGCGTTGTTTGTTGCTAATCCCTTTCCATTTATCCTTCTGTGTTCTTATACATGGTGGTTGCCACCACAATGTTTTATATTTACTTTATGAGCATGATTTTCTTGTGGTAGGCTATGGGGTTGGTTTTGTTTTACATGATGTTTGTTGCCATCTCTTTTTGGGATGTCTTGGGAACTTGCCCAGAATCCTATTTGGAATAGAGATGGGCATAAGGTTTGATTGAAAACGATATAGGGAAGGTGCATGGAAGGATGCAGATGAATTGGTTGTTGTCTAATGGATTTAGATAGACATAGATGCATTTACAAATACCGTCTCAATATATATTTCATAGGAGAGAAATGTAACTAGGCCAGACTCATACTCACGTATTCCAACTGCTACCACTAAAACATTTAGGTGTAACAATACATGCCCCAAGTATGATACACAGGTAAGTCAAGGTTTCAATCTGGTGACGTCACATAACGAAGTGAATTAAGAGTGCACTCCATCATGGATTGATAAGAACTCGGAGGCTAATATAAATTTATTTTAACATTCATATTATTTTTATATTAATAGGAAGAATATTTTTCATATATTAAATAATAATGTAAATTCATGTAAATTCTATATTTAACTAAAGCATGCTAAAAATAATTAAAATATAAATCTTTAATTATTTTTTTCATCATAATTTATATTAAATACACTGATAAAGTCTACGAAGGTATAAATGAACTTGAACTTGTGACCTCTTAGGAGGAAACACATGTTCTTCACCATTAAGCGCTCTCTCTCTATATAAGAATCCATGAAAAATTATTTTGGATTAATGGAATTTCATATATCTAATGTTAAGATTGCATCAAGGGTATTTGAAGATAATGAATCCATTTTTACATTAAAATCAACAATCTTATAAAAGAAATTAAAAAAAAACTACTATTGACTTTTTTTTATTATTATTAATAATTTAAATAATAATGAGATATAAAAGTAATCTAAAATGATTCAGATTAATAAATATTTTAATCTCATATAAATCGATATCTTTGCAACAATAATTTAAATATAATGAAAAATAGAAAAAAATTAAAATGGTTCTAGATAACATATATATAACAGACCCTAATTTACACCGAGGTTAAGGATGGCCTACATGAAGATAATGTGAAATCTACGTTCATTAAAAAATGATGATATCACGGTATAATGTCACAACAATAAATGTTAAGAGGACACTTACCTGAACATTAACCGATTGCCAATCCAATATCAACATTTTCGGTAACGGCCGGGGAGTGGAATTATTCATATCCACTCATGAAAAGGATTTGAACTACGCCATAAGAAAGGTTACACGTGTCAGCCAGTCCAAATTAAATAGGATCTAATGAGTATCGGACTTGTGAGGTAGTTTAGAAGATCCCAATAAATCATTGACACATCTAGACGGTAGTCAGTGTCTTAGTCAAACCATCTAGACGGTAGTTAGTGTCTTACATGTCATCTCATTAAAACTCCATTGTCTTAGTCAAACCATCTAGACGGTAGTTAGTGTCTTACATGTCATCTCATTAAAACTCCATTGACACTGGAAATTGTTTGTTTGTCAAACCATCTAGACGGTAGTCAGTGTCTTACATGTCTCATTTCATTAAAACTCATATGGATGGTTGATCAAATAATGATAAGGCGGTTGGCCAATGAGCCCACTCCCCAATTATGATGAATGACCATTAAAACATTTTCAATTAAATGGATAAATAATGACCATAGATGACTTTTCAAATTCCATGGATAAATAAGGACCATATGATGGTTCATCAAATAATGATAAGGCGGTTGGGCAGTGAGCCCACTCCCTATGATGAATGACCATTAAAACATTTTCAATTAAATGGATAAATAATGACCATAGATGACTTTTTAAATTCCATGGATAAATAAGGAATATAGGTGACTCAAGTATTYTTTGAAAGTAGATTTTCCATCTCTACACAAAGAGTTCGTGATAAACAAGTGTAGCAGGATGCGATATACTGCCTCCGAAGATAATAAAAGAAATTTTACTCAAATCTATGTAAACTTACTGAGTTTCCTTTGTTTTTGAGGTTTTCCATTCCCCTAGCCCGTTCCTATAATTAAAATATGTCATTTCAAAAAAACCTAAATTTATTTTGGAGCCCAGTGTTTCTATCATATGTCTCCATAAGCAGCTGGTTTTTTGAATAGCAGTTTTTAGTGTATAGTGGAGGTTTTGCGTTCGTAGAGATTGTCCTGACAAGTTTAACCGTATGCCAAATCACGTCTACCAAAAAAACGGATGGGCGTCTGCCCCACCAATGCCAGTGCCAACAAGCTGCCCGAACAAGCCTGCCACATATCCATTGGGTTTCTAACCCCGTAGCTATCAATTAACTTACCAAAAGAATTGCCCCGGATGGGGTGACACGTCGCGCAATACTGCCACCAGGCATAGCATTAAGCCAAGGTTTAAATGTTGTAGGCCACTTCCCATCTATTCGCATTAACGATGGGAGCAGGCCATTACAACCGACCTCCGGATGACAGACCTTTCCCTCGCGCGAAAGAGCCAACAATGCAGGCATTAAGTATGGTCGAGTTAAAGAGAGGCCAGATGCAACTGTCCCACACAAAGATGAAAGCAAAGAGGTCTAGACGCAGCCGGATCATTCCTGCTCTGAAACTCCCTATCGTTTGTAAGCTATGGTGTGTCTTTTGCTGTGTCCTATTAACTCTGGGTGAGTCTTATTCTCAATCCTGCTCCACTATGCCTAGGGAGCGAGGCAAGCCTCGACGCGGGTTGGCTTGGCACACCCACGCTGCTCATAGACAGTAGAGGCAACATATGGAATGAGCACTATCGCTGGCAAATGCACCCCATGCTCCAATAATTGAGTCTGCAACAAAGAAAAGAGCTCAGACCCCACCAGCTCTGGATAATTGGCAGCCCACAGACATCAAGCGAGAAGAAAATCCTCCAATCGAGCCTGATACTCAAGCTGGAAGCAGCTTGAGGGGAAATCTTGAAGAGGACTTCCCAACCTGCTACATAGAGGAAATACCATGCCCGGAAGAAGCCCCGACTGCCCTGGAGCCTCAAGCAAGAGACAAGACAAGGGACAGGCTCTGTGAGGATATCCCAACTTGCTACGTCGAGGAAGTGACATACATGGACGAGGTCTCGGAGAGAACCTGTGTGGTAATGATGCACCACACAGACATCACAGCCAGGGACAAGGACGAGGCCAGTGCAGAAGCGGAAACGAGCACCTCAGTCGAGGCAGGAACAAACAGAATGCATACACCACTCCTCTGCACGGCACACCTGGATCTAGTGTTTGAACTCCGAGGACAAATGGCAGATCAAGAGCACTGAGCCCACCTCATGGGACAACGCTTGGATTTTCTCTTGGACACTTATTCCAAGGCCCCAATGAATCGCAAATGTCCAACGTGCGCCCAGCCGTTTGTCATTCAGGCCAAAGCAGCGTGGCAGGAGGATGAGGACGACCGGTCACCAGGTATTTGAGTTTGTCTATTTTAGTCTAGTTTTCAATCTTGTTGTTCAGTGTCAAGACGATATATTGCCATCTGTCCTGGTTTCCTTTGGGTGGGACAGATGGCGAAACGGTATTTTGGTTTCTTCTCCTATAAACAACATACTTGCCCCAAACTGTGTTGGTTTCCGGTAAAATGGCAGCGCATTTGGTGGCAACAATAATGCTATATCTCTCTGTATTTTTTGTCAATATAATATAGCAGGTA
>ML794364.1:184451-196911 GCA_009831015.1 Picea engelmannii | reverse complement strand
AGTTTTCCAAGTCACTTGAGGAGGATTTCTGCTTCATAACATGTATGTCTAGTACAACTATTTCATACATGTGGTTTGTAGATAGTGGTGCATCTTTTCATATGACATGATGTAGAGAGTGGTTTACTAGGCTACATGAGGGAGTCACAAATATAGTCACTGAGTTGGGGGATGACAGGTGATACAAGGTGCAAGGAGTTGGCATATTCGCATTTCAGAGGGATTTTGGGAAACCACAATGTTTTTTTGATCTGTTATATGTTCAAGGGTTGACCAAGAACCTCATCTCAGTCTATACTCTTGAGGATAAGCGATATGAGTTCAATTTCTGTAAAGGAAAGGTGTTCATCAGACCAGGTGGGTCAGGTAAGATGGAAAAGATGATTGGGGTTCGAGAGGAGAAGGTCTATAGGTTACAGGTTCATCAGGGGAGAGCATTAATGAGTTTCACCATATATATAGGTGAGTCATGGCATAGGAGGATGGAACATATTCATTTTTGTGCTTTGTGGCATTTGAGGGAGGCAATCATTGGATTACCTAAGATTACAGCTAAGAGGAATGACCCTTGCAAGGGTTGTGCATTGGGAAAGTATGTCTAAATACCCTTTCCATCTAGAGAACACAGGTACAAGAGAGTACTGGATCTGATACACTCTGACTTATGTGGGTCGATGAGTGTGGAGTTATTAAGTGGCTCCAGATACTTCGTCTTGTTTATTGATGACTACTCCTGGAATACCTAGATTTACTTTCTAAAGACCAATGCTGAGGTATTTGGCAGGGTTTAAGAGTTTAGAGATATGGTGGAAAACTAGACTAGGAGGACGATTCAGGTATTAAGATCAGATAATATGGGAGAGTACACCTCCAAGGAGTTTGAGGATTATTTAAAAGCAACATGGATTAAAAAGGAACTCACAGTTCCTTACAATCCTCAAAAAAATGGAGTGGCTGAGAGAAAGAATAGGACGGTGGTTGGAGCAACACAAGCTATGATTCATGATCAAGGATTGCCATTTTTCTTATGGGAAGAGGCGAGCATTACTAAAGTATATTTACAGAATAGGATTCCCCACACGGTTTTGGGGAAGAAGAGACCTGAGGAGACATTTTCAGGTACTAGGCCATATCCGAGTCATATTTGCATCTAGGGCAGTGTATGTTACTGTCATGTCTCTTCAGAGAAGAGGACAAAGATGGACCCCACAATGGTGAAGGGGTTACTTGTTGGTTACAATGAGGCTTCCAAAGAATACATGATCTATGTGCCTACATGCAGGAAGGTTATTGTGTGTATATATGTACAATTTGAGGAGGAACGTGCATTGGGGAGATCGAAGGATTTTCCAGCAAGTGTATAGAATCAACACGAATAGAGAACATGATTCTAGGATAAGGAGGCATAGAGTCAGAAGAAAGGATCACATGAGTAGACATAGGATACAAGTGTTCAGAGGGAGACTGTTGGATAGGATCATCAAGAGCGATTTGATGACGAGGAGGAGCAACATGATCTAGTTCTCCCAGAGCATATTACTAGGCCATGACCTAAGTGGTACAAGTCCATAGTCAGTGATTCTAGGTTGGCAGGGCTTCCAGAGAGGGACTTCAGATGAAGCAAACCATTAGAGAGATTTGGATATATGGCCTTGATGACTCAACTTATTGATGTTGAGCCTTCTAGTTATGAGTATGCTATACAACATAAGGTGTGGCATGAGGCCATGATGGAGGAATATACCTCCATTATGAAAAATGATGTATGGGAGGTAGTTCTGAGGCTAGAGGATAAAAATTTGGTTGGATCCATGTGGATATACAAATTTAAGCATGCATTAGATGTAAGCGTGGATAAGTACAAATCCCGCTTCGTGGCCAAGGGGTATCCATGACGAGAGGGAGTTTATTATGAGGAGACTCTCTCTCCAATGTCCAGGTATTATTCAATTTGAACAATCAATTCATTAGTAGTAGAGAATGCCTGGCACGTTCATCAAATGGACGTGAAGAGCACCTTCCTCAATGTAGTAGTTGAGGAGGAGGTATATGTTGAGCAACCCGAGGGATTTGAGGTTGGCAGCAGAGAGATGCATGTGTGTAAACTGAGGAGAGAATTGTATGGGCTCAAGTAGGCACCTCGGGCATGGTACTCGAGGATTGAAAACTACTTGAGGGAGATGGGATTCCAACAGAGCGAGGAAGATTTGAACCTGTATTTTCTTGTAAGGAAGGAGCTTCTTATACCGATACTTTATGTAGATCACCTATTTCTCACTGGAGATGAGAAACTGATAGCAGATTGCAAGGTCAACCTTGCAGTAGAATTTGAAATGAAAGACCTTGGGTTGATGCACTATTTTATAGGGTTGGAGGTTTGGTAGATGGATGGGTGCTTCTTCCAAGGACAGGGGAAGTATGCAATAGAGATTTTACATAGGTTCGGAATGATGGAATATATTCCCATGTCCACACCACTGGTTACACACTGGAGGAATGTTGATGCATCATATTCAAAGATAGTAGACCCCACTGTCTATCGTTAGTTTATTATATCACTCATGTATTTGGTCAATACTCAGACATATATCATCTTTGCAGTAAAATATTTGAGTTAGTTCATGGTGGACCCTTGAAGAGTACATTTGATTGTTGCGAATCATGTGCTTCACTATCTTAGAGGGATAGTGGAGTACAAGCTATTGTTTGAGTGCAGTGGTGGAGTGACATTATCATGTTTTACAAATGTTCATCAGGAAGGATGTGCAGATGAAAGGAAGAGTACTTCAGTTTGTTGCTTCATCATTGGATTGGGAATCATTTCTTGGTTCAGTAGGAAGAAGAGAAAGATGGCATTGAGCTCTGCTGAGGAAAAGTACATGGCAGCCAATTTGGAATTTTGTGAGGAACTATGGTTAAGGAAGTCCCTTTTGGGCTTGTTCAGGTAGGATCTAGAAGCTACTGTGATTCACTGTGACAATCAGAGTTGCATCAACATCTCTGAGAATATGGTGTTTCATGATCATAGCAAGCACATCAATATCATTTATCACTTCATATGGGATTGTGTACAGAGAGGATTCGTGAATCTTGATTACATACATATTGATGAGTAGATGGAAGACATATTTACCAAGGCAATGGGAAGACATAAGTTCAAGAAGTTTGTATATCATATGGGGTTGAGAAAGAATCCCTTCCTCGCTAAGAGGGAGTGTTGAGATTGTAGAAAGGAAGGTCTTCCATCATCATTACATTGTCCTAGGATGATGGAGGACAATGAAACTTAGGATGAGTTGATTAATTAAATGATTTCCCAGGTCTAACTTAGGAAAAGAACTGTTGACGTGTTATAATATTCAGTTGACTTTATTGGGTGCCTTTTCTAAGGTTAAAGTGAAAAATAATTTAAGTTTTGGTCATTAAATCTTGACCATTGATCTCATCTTGATGGGGAGGGTATATTTCATCCCTCCATCACTTTGGAGATTATGGTTTCACTCCCTCAACTAATTATATTATCATACCGACTTGGCTAGGGGGAGCACTTGAGAAAGAGGGTTTGATTTCTGAGAGAGATTGAATTGCAGGTTTGTTGGGAGAGTTTTTGTAGGGGAAAGAGGAGACATTGATATGTGAATAGACTCATTTCTTCACCAAATTGTAGAGGAATTATTCAGATCCGACAAGGCCGAGTTAGAGTGAAGTAGAAGTGATGTAGGAGGGCCATATGAATACGCAGAGGCTCACCATTTTTTTTTTTTTTGGTTTTTTTCGTTCTGGGAGGTTGATTGAAGGCTTTTAGGGAGGACATATGATTTTGTTGAGGAGGGTTTGCTGAGATCGATAATCTATTGGATGAGGCCTATTTTCCATTGTAAGAGATCTCTATATTTTCCTTCATATTAATAAAATCTCATATCTGTTGCACTAGTTTTCCCATGGTTTTTTTCAGGGACAATTGTCCAAAAATAAGTGCATACTTKTGATGTGATYAYTGTCTACTTTAATTTAAGTTCTTGGACATTTATTTTCTACCGTGTATTTATTTTATTGTGAATAAAACCCTGAATAATCAGTTAAAAGTAAATTAACCGGTTTAAAGTGTACTGGGTTTTAGAAATTTCACAGAGCATGATGCATCATTACTTGATTTGGTTGTTTCTTTTCATAAAATTCCCCACATGGATTGGTTTTCCAAATATGAAAAGTATGATGGAGGTAATATCTTTAATTGATTTCTAGGATACAATGAAAAATAATATAATAGGATGTGTAAGGGTGAGGTTATAAGGCATATAAGGATGCCCCTTCAAAAAAAATGAAGACCTCCACAAATGGAGGAAGAGATGTGTAATTGGCATCTTCAAGTATGCATGTAGATCATGATTCATGGTTCTTTGATTTTTCTGCTTCCTTCTATATGACTCCCCACATGGATTGATTTTGTGAATTTGAAAAATATAATAGAGGTGATACCTTTCTAGGATATGACTAGAAAAACAACATCATAGGATGTGGAAGGGTTCGGTTCTAAGGTGTCTGAGGATTCCCCTTCTAGAAAAATGAAAACCTCTAGAAAAGGAGGAGGCGATGTATGATTGGAATCTTCAAGTACAAATGTATATCATAATTCATGGTTAATTGATTTTGGTGCTTGTTTTCATATTATTCCCCACATGGATTGGTTTTTCAAATATGAAAAGTATGATGGAGGTGGCAGGGTCAAGTTGATTCCTAAAGAAGGAATGATATGACTTGACAAATAATATCATTAGGTTGATTCTTAAATAATGAAAGGTCAAAACCCTCCCTAGAGTTTTCCATACTCCATGTTTAGAGATAATATTATTGTACATAAGCAAGATGATATATCTAGGCATGTAAGTCATATTTGAAAAAGTTAGCTACAATATTGTTCAAGGAGAAATGTGTTGGCTAAATTAGGTTGGATTGGAAAATTTTAAGAACTTGAGGAAAAAATTGTGAATGAATGTAATAGGTTTGTTGTTCTTGAGGTGACCAATAAAACATACATAACCATTGTGTTTTCTAAAGAGAAGACAATGCTTTGGATTCAAAGAATGATACATATTGGAGAGAAGGGGAATAGAGCTTTGCACACTGAAGGCATGGTTGATGGAATACTTTATTGCTACTTAGACTTTGATTTTTGTGAACATTTTGTATATCATAAACATAATTGGGTAAGATTTCCATCTAGTGCTACAAGAGAAAAAAGGATAATAAAACCAATACACAATGATGTGTTTGGATCCTTGCTAGTTCCATTATAGTTAAAATATCTTTACTATGTTTCATTTATAGATGATTTCTTGAGAAACATATTGTTATATTTTCGTCAAAAAAATATAAGTTTTTTGATAAATTCAAAGAGTTTAGTTAGAGAATATGATAAAGGAATTGTGCCCACAGGGGTGTAGACCGATTGGCAAGTGTCGTATATATGGAAGGAAATTTGTCAAGGAGGTCTCAAGTTCGATTCTCACCTCAACTAACCTGTGCACCATTCATGCGGGCTGAGTGGATGCACCTGGTGTTATAGTGGTAGTCATCGGGTATCAACCTCATGTCACGCGAGTACGAGAACCACAAGTTGACGATTTCCCCAGCCAAAAAAAAAGATAAAGGAATTGAGGATAGATAATGTTGGGGAATTTTGCAAATACTATTTTGAGTAGTTCTCTAAGTAGTGTAGAGTAGCAAGGAAGAATAAGACTCATACACAACTAAATAGAATGGAGTTGTAGAAAGAATTAAAAAGTCATTCATAAAAACACGGTAAGTATGCTTCTTGGTGTGGGTTTAAAGAATGAATTATGGGAAAAGGCAATATATACTACATGTTACCTAATGAATCAATCATATACATAATCCCTTCTCGATAAAAATTCATAAGGCATGCATTGATACAAAAGCTTTTCTTAAACCGCTTGGATTTTTTGGTTGCGATGCTTATGTGTATTTTCCAAAGGAGAAAAGGAATAAATTGAACAATAAAGTACAAAAGTGTATCCTTTCTAGTTATAAATATGGTGTAAAGTAAGTCCCAAGCATTAGTTGAAGCAGTCATGAGCTAGACATGACATCTCTCCCTCAAAAGACAGGGAGGTCACGTGTTTAACTCTCTTAATATTCTCGAGCTTAGGATACATAATTAGGGATGATGGTTTTTTCTCTTTGCCATCCATGGATCATGGGGAAATACTTGGAGAATTTTAAATATGGTGTCAAAATATGTAAGCTTTGGAACTCAACAAAAAACTAAACTCTCTATAGTCGGGATGTAAGCTCTATAGAGATTAAAATTGCTCCCAAATAGGAAGAACACCCAAGAGAACAAGAACCAGATAAAATGAAATTTGAGTTGGATGATGGAGAATTTTACTCAACAAAAGAATATAATTTATAGATTATGAAGAACCTCAAAGCCTAATGTTCAAGAGATTAGTTTGAGCAAGAATGACTATTAAAAGGTATAGTCAACCTGATTTTCATTTTTCTTTTTCTTATTTTCTGTTGATGATGATTCTAGAAATATTAGGGAGGCAATTGATTACAAGGAAAGTAAACTCGAGAAGAAGGCCATGGTTAAATAAATGGAGGCCTTGATAAAAATTGAGGCATGGGATTTCATCAAACGATAAACATTTTGGTAGAAAATGGGTGTTCAAGAAGATGTTCAATACTAAATGTAAAGTGGGGAAGTTCAGGATTTTCTTAGTAGCAAAGGGATATTCTAAAGTGAAGGGAATTGATTTTGGTAATACTTTCTCTTGAGTTGTTAAGTTAAATTATATTACATTTCTTTTGTCTATTGGTATGATGTTTGAACTTAAAGTAGAGAAAATGGATGTTAAGAAAACATTAGTACATGCAAATATTGAAGAAAAAATAGACATTATACTACTAGAGGGTTTATAGTGAAGGGAGAGAAGGATGGAATTTTCAAGATGAAGAAGATCATATATGACATAAAGCAATATCCAACAATGTGATATGAAAAATTTGATAATTATATATTCGAACTTGGATTTTCAAGAAGCAAAGTTGATCATTATGTGTATTCCAAAGAATCTTGTAATTTTTTTTTTTATGTGGTGTTATATGTTAATGATATGTTGCTAATTGATAATAGAAATGAAATAATAAAAGATGTTAAATATCGATTGTTGTCTAAGTTGATATGAAGGATATTGGTGCTGCAGATTTTATTTTGAGCATGGAAAGTAAAAGAGATCGTGTAAACGTGAAACTCTAGTTAAATTAGAGGAAATATGTTGAGACAATATACTGAAGGTCTAGTATGCAACAATCTAAATTAATCAATACTTCTATTCATGTAGGTGTAAAACTTTCTTCAAAACAACATCTCAAGACACAATAGGAGGAAAAAAATGTGTCTTGTGTTCCCTATGAAAGTGTTGTTGGAATTTCAATATATGTTATGGTTTTTAGTAGAACAAACAATTCCCACGTTGTGGGATTTTTGAGTAGATATATGTCAAAATTGGGGATAGAAAATTTGATCTATGTAAAGAAGGTATTCAAATATTTGCATGGTAATTCAGAATATACATACATACATGTGTGTGTGTGTGTGCATGTGTGTGAGTGCACACGTGTGCATGCACACACATGTATGTGTGTTTGTGTGTGTGTATAGTGAAAATCCTTAACCAAATACTCTTTTCCTTTCTCTAAAGATTGAACTACAGATGGATATATAACAAATAGAAACACACACACACACACACACACACACACACACACACACACACACATATATATATAATGTACTTTCCAAGGAAGCTCTAGACCAAAATGAGTGATAGATATAGAGGGGTTTGTCGATGTTTGGCTTGTTTCATGCAAATGAGTTGGAAGAGCATAAGACACACTATAGTTGCATTCTCAACTATAGAATATGAATGCATGATAGGAACTCATTGGAGTAAGGAATTTGTATGGTTATAGATATTGTGTTTTGTTAGCACATAGGATGTATAGGGGTCAAATATTTTGAGTTTCTAGGTTTGAGTCATAGGGTCTTTTTATTTTAGGTTTTTTGAGTGATGCCTTATGTCATAAATTATGTTTGATTTTTTCATGAGTAAATAAATTTGACCATAGTCCATATGAGAGTCTTGGTGTCATGATAGTGGTCATCATCATTAGAGAAATAGGGCTAAGTGTTGGTCACATCCTTGGTTTTAAAACTCATAATTATCACGTGTCTTGTCTAAAAATGGGTGTACAAAGGTTCATTATGTTGCATTTAATTGTTTGAGGGTCAAATCATGTGTCAAGTCGACATGCTGCAAACTCACATGAAAGTTCGCAACAAATCAAGAAAGTACCTCATGCACTAACAATATATCGTTATGATTTGGAAACATGGCAAGGGGTATCTATTGTTTTCAGTGCCATTTATTCATCATGTTCTTCAAGTTTCTTTCAAGAGGCAGGTTTGTCAATTTGAATATAGGGCATTGCAAATTGGTTTGAATTATGGCGCTGCGAATTGCCTGTAGCAGATTAAGGTGGATTAAAGGCTTCCAAGAAACTGTCATTTAAAAAAAGAGACAATAGTTGAAACTTTAGATATACTAGGTACCATGTTTAATAATCAATTTCATTGTTTGAAGGTTTATTATATTGGATTCTAGTCACTGTTATTTTTCTGCACGCTGCAAACTATTGCATAGCATTTTCACTACAAACTTCTTGCACTTGTCAAAACCTACAACATTTGTACCTTAAGCCTTTGCAGATCTAAGTTTCTTTCTTTATACCAATAAGATCAATATGCATCCATTACCTTATCCACTGCATTTTCTTGTTAGTTCTACGAACTATATGCATTGAAGGCACTGCGAACCCTTTGTTTTCTCAATTGACAAAACCCTCACTGACTGTGCTTTCACTCAGGTCTGAGATTTTATATTTTCAAAGTCATTTTCCTTTTCAGACTTGGGGATTCACAAACCTCTTTGACTAAAACCTATTCTAAGAGTGTGCGCTGTAAACTTGACTATGTGTTGCAAACAAAAGGATCGCGCTGTGAATCCTCTATTTTACACATAATTGCCATGAATTGTTTCTTGACTNTCAGACTTGGGGATTCACAAACCTCTTTGACTAAAACCTATTCTAAGAGTGTGCGCTGTAAACTTGACTATGTGTTGCAAACAAAAGGATCGCGCTGTGAATCCTCTATTTTACACATAATTGCCATGAATTGTTTCTTGACTGTAGCCTCATCTATTTTGGGATTTTTTTTCTTTCCTCTTAGATCCTACTTGTAGTCCTTTCATTCTCTCACTGTTGTTGTACATGGATACTTCATTCAGTAAATCCTAAATTGTGCAAAATTCAAATAAAAAACCCTAAATATTCATGTTTTCATCATACATATGATAACAATTGTTATAAAAGGGAAATGTTAGGAAAACATGATTATAGAGAAATAAAATAAAATAAATGTGGAAATAAAACACAAAATATACACAATACAATAAAGACACATATATACGTGGTTTACCGAGTGTGGGCTACGTCCACCAGAGAAATTGCCAGGTCCTTCCTTTTTATTATCCATCAAAATGAAGGGATACAACCTACAACACGCCCACTGTAAGTTCTTGTTATTTCTCTCATTGTCTCCTCTCTCATAATACAATAAACACACATATACACATCCGCAATACAATTCCCTCATAAAAGAGTGTTTCTTTCTAGGGAAAAAATACCTAAAATAACTTCTACCATCATATATACGACCTTATAATGAATGGTCCAGATTGAATATGAAATTACAATATTTTACGAGGCATTTTCCCAATATTTCACTTCGGGGGTGCTACCCCCGAATCCCAAGCCAGGGGGGGGGGGGTAACAAAAATTGTTGTCATTCCCCCTAGACCCCCCCCTGGCGATAATTGTGGGGGTAAAGCCCCCCCACACCCCCTGTTAGGGAATAGGGTCCAAGAACGATTGAAAAAAACCTATGAATTAGGAAGATAATCAGGCTCCACAACCAACAGTCTCCCACTTGGAGACTAATCACAACAAATCCATTGCTAATATACTTGTTGGACTATACTCCACCTTGGACCTGGAAAATTCCTCATCTTCACCTTCATTCTTGAATACCAACTGAAACTGAGCAGGAATTAAGTTTTTCCTTGGTTACTTCCTTTGTTAACATGGCTGCAGGATTCTGGCTAGTATGTATATTTTCCAACTTCAAATATCCATCTTCCAAGACAGATCATATGAAATGGTACCTAAGTTGTATATGCTTAGTCTTTGAATGGAAGGTTGATTTATTTTCAAGATGAATGTCACTCTTTTTGTCACAGTACAACCTGTTATCATCCTTCTTCTTTCCCAATTCCTCCATAAACCTCTATAACCAAATCACATCTTTACTAGCCTCTGTAGCAGCAACATTCTCTGCTTTCATTGTTGAAAGTGAAAAAAACTTTTGCAGTTTTTAAATCCAACTTACTATTGTTCCACCTATAGTAAAAACATACCTTTTGGTGCTCCTCCTATAATCTTTATCACCTTCCACATATGAATCAACATATCTGTTGGAAATATTGTAATTGATGTCAACAATCAAAGTGACGATGATGAAAAACAAGTGTGCATAGATTGAACGAAGTGATGATGTCAAAACAATGTGTAGAGATCAAAAAAGCGAACAGGAGAAGAGAATACTCGAATGATCAAAGCTCAGAAGGAATAACACATTGCATAGAGAGGAAATCTGTGTTTATTGTTGATCACAATAGGATCAGCAATGTTCCTATGATCTGAAGATGGAAGAAGGACATTGCAGAATGTAGTCGACCATTGCACAGGAAAAGGATGAGAAGTTGAACAATGTGCAGAAAAGGTGAGAAGCTTCAGCAACCATTCGATCAAGAAATTAACGACGCTGTTTGTCTCAAGTAATGGAATTTATCCCACACTAGAAGCATGAATAAACACATATAGGTTTATATACACATCTCTTTTCATACTTATCGATGCCTAGTGAAAAGGTATGGTGGGGGCTTTAGGTGTTTGGACTCCACGAGAATCTCACTAGCCTGGAGCTTGGGATGACCTGTTAGGCCCCCTAACTTTTGGTCAAAGTGACAATGACTGTCGATATGATGACAAAGGATCCCGAACTCGCGAATTTTGAAATTTCGAAGAGATTATAGTTGTCGGTTGAAAGGAGAACACATGGCACTAGATCAACAAAATCGGTGATTCATGATTTAGAGAAACAATGACGAGAGTTGCTCGAAACCCCAAAACACGAAAATGATGAAACACTCAGCCCTGGGTCATAACCCAAGGTCACATGTAAAATGGGTTGTGGAAGAGGAGCTAGCAACTTTAGTTGAGATTTTTCCATTTCAGATATCGAGAGGTTGGACATAACATACAGGAAAAAAAACCAAAGGCCAAAGCCACGAAGTTGAGGAAGTAAGACACGTTGACAGACCACGTCAGCAGAGCACGACATCTAGGACACGTGGCATAGTGAGATAGTGACACCTGCCAAAGTAAAATTGGCATTTCAAGCATGTATATATTGTGAATTTAAATGACATGTGGCAGCTACTCGGCATGTGCCAAGTCATCAAGTGACGTCAGCAAGGTTACGTCATGTCAGAAGTTTTTTCTTCATGATTTTTTTTATCACAAGCAAATGTTCTAAAATTTCGAAGTCCCGAACGCTGAAATTTCGAAAGGGACACGTGTTAGAAGATTGACAGCTTCAGATATTTGACATGCTGGAAATCACGAAAACCCAAAGGGAAAGGTGTAGAAATCCCGATAGTCGTTCATCTCAGTGGGTGATTGAATCATGAATGTTGATTCTAATAAATCACTCAAAGCGTGCGCTAGGTATAGCGCTTGGTCACCATAGTTGGTTGTATGGTTCCGATATGTAATGTGAGCCATCCGATATGATTGACAATATCATAATCGAGAGTTTTGAAAGGTTGGATGTAATGAAGACTCGAAGGTCAAAGTGACGAAATCCTGTCATTCGTCCATCTCATGAGAAGATCAGAATTAAATCTCGACCATTGATTTGAAGGAAGAGGCTCCGTAGAGTTTGGTCTCTATGAAATTAACAGAGATCCGTGAACAAGTATAAAGTTTTAAAATTGATCCATGACTGTGATCAATTTACCTTCACTATAAAAATAAATAAATAAACAGTATTAACAGTAATTAATCGAAGAGGTGTGATGTTCGAAATGAAGGGACACAATGTTTCACACTCACATTGTTTTGAAGATTATATAAACAAGGAAGTGTGGTGAGAAGAAAGTGTCTCTGCAGTCCAAATCAGAAAATCAAAAGCTGAAGCAGATTCTAGGAAGAAAAGCTGAAGATACTTATGTATTAAGGGTGGTTGGGTGGT
>ML794364.1:122797-156901 GCA_009831015.1 Picea engelmannii | reverse complement strand
TCTATTATTGATTCACCCCCCCTCTCAGTAATCCAACAAGTGAAGAAGATAGTGAAGATGGATAAATAAGAGAATGATTCCCAAGAAGAGATACAAATAAACCCTCAATAATTATTCAAAAAAATCATCTCGAAGAACTGATTATTGGAGATATGAATGATGGAGTGCAAACACGAATACAACTATTGTATCAAACATAATTAGCATTGTTGTCACATATTGAGCCAAGTTCAATGAAAGAGGCATGTAAAGATGAGAACTGGGTTAAATCTATGAATGGAGAATTGGATCAAATTGAAAGAAATCAAACTTGGGAACTAGTTCCTAGACCAAAAGATAAAAATGTCATTGGAACTAAATGGGTATATAAAAATAAAATGAATGAAGATGAGCAAGTAATCAGGAACAAATCCATATTAGTATGCAAAGGTTATGCTCGGGTTGAAGGAGTAGACTATGAAGAAACATTTTCACCTGTGGCCATATTAGAGGCAATTAGGATGTTCTTAGCTTTCTCCAGCTACAAAAAATTTAAAGTGTACCAAAATGATGTCAAATCAACATTTCTCAATGGAAATTTAGAAGAGGAAGTCTATATTGAGCAACCAAATGGGTTCCAAATAACCAATAAAAGAGACTATGTTTGTAAATTAAAGAAGGCACTCTATGGATTAAAACAAGCACCCAGAGCATGATATGCAAGGATAGACTCTTATTTACAAAAACAAGGCCTCAAAAGGGGATCAACAAACAACAATATTTATTGCAAAATTGTTGGTAATAATTTGATCATTGTGGAAGTGTATGTTGATGATATCATGTTTGGTAGTAATAATATAAAAATGAGTGAAGACTTTGCTAAGATGTTGCAGGAAGAATTTTAAATGTCTATGCTTGGTGAACTAAATTTCTTCCTTGGATTACAAATAATACAGTCCGGAAAGGGAGTCTTTATCCATCACTCTAAATATGTTAAGGATATGATTAAGAGATTCTAGTTCGAGGATTGTAGACCTGTTAGTACACCTATGACAGTTGGATGCAAACTAAGCAAGGATGATGAGTCCAGAGCTATAGATCCAAAACACTACAGATCAATTATTGGTAGTTTTCTCTATGGAACAGCTTCCAGACTTGATGTCAAGCAAGCTATTGGGATGGTGGCTAGATTCCAAGCAGAACCAAAGGAGATTCATGTTCAAGCTATAAAAATAATATTTAGATATTTGAAACGAACCATAGATATTGGTTTGTGGTATCCTAGCAAGGACTCATTCACATTAAAAGCTTATTCAGATGTTGATTGGGTAGGAAGTGTAGATGACATAAAAAGTACGAGTGGAGGAGCATTATTTTTTGGAGAATCACTGGTTGCTTGGATAAGCAAGAAACAATCCTCAATTTCTCTGTCTAGCACTGAAGCTAAGTATATTGCAACAGCTGAATGTTGCATACAAGTGGAATGGATGAAACAAACTCTACAAGACATCAAAATAGTGTTTGAAGAACCCACAATTATCTACTGTGACAATACAAGCATGATAAGTCTCTCTAAGAACCCAATCCATCACTCAAAATCAAAACACATTCCCATAAAATACCACTATCTAAGAGATCAGGCTGAAAAAAAGAACATTAAATTGGAATATGTTCCAACACAAGAACAAGTGGAAGATATTTTTACAAAACCCTTAAACAGAGATATATTTGAATATCTCAGGCAAAAATTGGGAGTAATACTTCTTCCTACCTAAAATCTCTCAATAAAATGATGCATCAATTGGCACCTATCGAGGGGGGGGATAGAAATCAATGACAGAAGGTGTCATTCAATTATGACAGAAAAATATTGATTGCAGGAGGATTTACTGGTGGTTAGAGAAGTGTTTATACAGATAGATGATTGGAGAAGAAACTCTTTGCCATTGATGTCAAAGGGGGAGATAAAATTCATAAAATGAAAGCTTCATAAGAGGAAAGCATCATCACAAGGGTATTTTTGAATATGAAGTTAGTGTGTTGCCCTCAATGACAAAGGGGGAGATTGTTGGAAATATTGTCATTGATGTCAACAATTGAAGTGATGATGATGAAAAAACAGTGTACAGAGATCGAATGAAGTGATGATGTCAAAAAAGTGTGTAGAGATCGAAAGAGCGAACAGGAGAAGCGAATACTCAAATGATCAAAGCTCAGAAGGAATAACACATTGCACAGAGAGGAAATCTATTTTTATCGTTTATCACAATAGGATCAACAATGTTCCTATGATTTGAAGATGGAAGAAGCGCATTGTAGAATGCATTCGACCATTTCACAGGAAAAGACTGAGAAGTTGAACAATGTGTAGAAAAGGCGAGAAGCTTCAACAGTCATTCCATCAAGAAATTAACGATGCTCATTGTCTCAAGTAATGGGATTTATCCCACACTGGAAGCACAAATAAACACATATAGGTTTATATACACAACTCTCTTCATAGATTATCGACGTGTAGTGCAAAGGTATGGTGGGGCCTCTAGGTGTTTTAACTCCACAAGAATCTCACTAGCCTGGAGCCCGAGATGACCTATCAGGCCCCCTACCTTTTGGTCAAAGTGACAATGATTGTTGATCTGATGACGAAGGATCTCGAACTCGCGAAGTCTGAAATTTTGAAGAGATTATAGTCGTTGGTTTAAAGGAGAACACATGGTACTAGATCAACGAATTCGAGGATTCGTGATTCGGAGAAACAATGACGAGAGTTGCTCGAAATCCCGAAACACGAAATGACAAAACACTCATCCATGGGTCATAAGCCGAGGTTACATGTGAAACAAGATGTGGAAGAGGAGCTAGAAACTTTAGTTGGGATTTCTCCATTTGAGAGATTGGGAGGTTGGACATAACATATAGCAAACAAAACCAAACGCCAAAGCCCCAAAGTCGAGGAAGCAAGACACGTTGACAGACCATGTCAGCAGAGCACGACATCTAGGACACATGGCACAGTGAGATAGTGAAAAGTGTCCAAGTAAAATTGGCATTTCAGGCACGTGTATATTGTGAATTTGAATGACACGTGGCAGCTACTCAGCACATGCCAAGTCATCAAGTGACGTCAGCAATTTTACGTCACGTCGGGAGTTTTTACTTCGTGAGTTTTTTATCACAAGAAAATGTTCTAAAATTCCGAAGTCTCGAATGTCAAAATTCCAAAAGGGAAATGGGTCAGAAGATTGATAGCTTCGGATATTTGACATGCTGGAAGTCAGGAAAACCCAAAGGGAAAGGTTTCGAAATCCCGATAGTCGTTCATCTCAGTGGGTGATTGAATCATGATCGTTGATTCTAATAAAGAGCTCAAAGCGTGCACTAGGTATAGCGCTTGGTCACCACAGTTGGTCGTATGGTTCCAAGATGTAATGTGAGCCATCTGATCTGATCGAAAATATCGTAATCAAGAGTTTTGAAAGGTTGGATGTAATGAAGTCTCAAAGGTCAAAGTGTCGAAATCCCGTCATCCGTCCATCTCATGAGAAGATCATAATTAAATCTCGACCATTTATTTGAAGGAAGCGCCTCTGTAGGGTTTGGTCTCTGTGAAATTAATAGAGATCCATGAACAAGTATAAAGGTTTGAAATTGATCCATGACTGTGATCAATTTACCTTCAATGTAAAAATAAATAAATAAACAATATTAACGTTAATTAATCGAAGAGGTGCGATGTTCGAAATGAAGGGACACAATGTTTCACACTCAAGTTGTTTTCAAGATTATATAAACAAGGAAGTGTGCTGAGAAGAAAGTGTCTCTGTAGTCCAGATCAAAAAATCAAAAGATGAAGCACATTCCAGGAAGAAAAGCTGAAGATACTTATGTATTAAGGGTGTTTGGGTGGTGCAAGGGCAGGTTGGTGCCTGCAGAGGGAGTTAATGCTTCCTTGCCAATTGTAGCTGACTAAACAGGGGGTCGTATCCTCCTACCAGTTGGGACTAGTAAACTAGGGTGTGGGTGCATCCTGATCAGTCGGTGCTGATCAAAGAGGAAGTACATATTCCATCTATGTAACATGTAATTTTTTTTTTGCAGTTAATAGAAAAGATTTTGTGGTTTTCCCATTTGGGTTCCATGATAAAATACTGTGTTAAGATTCATCTTGCCTTAATAAATAAAAATTGATATAATTGTTGTGTCACCGATTCACCTCCCCCCCTCTCAGTGACATAATCTGATCCTTCAATATCCCTGTAGAAAAATGTTTGAACCTCCAAAAAATAATGCATGAGTAGAAGTACCTCTCAAATACCTGAGAATCCACTTTACCGCCTCCCAATGTTATTTACCTGGATTGTTCATATACCTTCTCACAACTCCCACTACATGTGCAATATTTGGTCTTGTGCAAACCAACACATACATCAAGATTCCAACTATTGATGAATAAGGGACCCTGGACATGTATTATATCTCCTCTTGGGTCTTAGGACACATTTCCTTAGTTAATTTGAAATCATTGGCCAACGGTGTACTAACTAGTTTTTCATTCTCAATTCTAAACCTCTCCAACACCTTATCTATGTACTCACTCCGAGACAATGTCAATTTGCAATTTTTCCTGTCTCTTGTTATTCTCATACCAAGAAATTTGTTTGCAGCACCCAAATCCTTCATCTCAAATGAATTATCTAATTTATTGTTGAACACATTTATATCATGCATATTACACCCTACAACAAGCATGTCATCTACATACAATAGCAAGATAATATAGCTTCCATTTCTAGCCTTTTAAAATAAACACAGTGATCATAATAACATCTATTATAACCTTGTTTTGTCATAAACATATCAAATTTCAAATACCACTGCCTTAGAACTTTATTTAGGCCATACAAGCTCTTCTTCAACCTGCATATCAAATTCACCTTTCCTTTGACCTCATATCTCTGTGATTGTTTCATATAAATCTATTCCTCCAAATCCCCATGGAGAAAAGTTGTTTTTACATATAACTGTTCAATATGCAAATATTCTACTACCACAAGACTTAAAATAGTCCTAATTGAAGTCATCTTAACAACAAGAGAAAATATTTCATCAAAATATATACCTTTCTTTTGTGCAAACCCTTTTACAAGAAGTCTAGCCTTGTAACTCTTTTTTCCTCCATCTTCTTCCTTCAACTTGTAAACCCCTTTATTCTGCAATGCTCTTTTTCCTGTAGGCAAATGAACCAAGTCCCAAGTCTGGTTATTTACCGAGAAATCCATTTCCTTTTTCATTCATTTCTTCCACTTCCTTTTAGTGTCTACTTGCATTGCTTGTTCATAACATTTTGGTTCACCAGAAGCAGACAAAAATAAATAATACAATGAAGGAGAGTATCATTCAGGGGGTCTACTTAATGTTAGATATTCTAACAAAACTTGCAAGAGTTTGAGGTACCTGTTGCTCCTATGTTAGATCTTCTATGCAATTGATATTTGTACATGACCTTTTCATTGAATATGACATCTCTAGTCCTAATGATTTTTTAATTTTCATAATCCCATAAGCGATAACCAAATTCACTAACACTGTATCCAATAAAGGTAGACTTCTTGGATTTTGGCTTGAGCTTTGTTATATTGTTTTATCAATATAGACAAATGCTTCACAACCGAAAGTATTCAAAAATGAATAGTTTACCTTTTTACATATCCATGCCTCCTCTGGAATTCCACCATCCAAAGATATTGAAGGTCCTATGTTTATTAATTAAATAAAAATATCTACAACATCTTCCCATAACTGTAAGGGAAACTGAACATGCAATATCATACTCCTTGCACACTCCATGAATGTCATGTTTATCCTTTCTGGCACACCATTTTCTTGTGATGTTCCTATAACTATTTTCTCTCTATGAATCCCATGGTATTAACAATAATCATAAAAATCATTGCGGCAATATTCACCTCCATTTTTTTATCTGACACACCTCAACCTTTTGTCATTCTCATTCTCAACCAAATCTTTCCATTTCTTAAAAGTATCAAAAACATCAGATTTTTGTCGAATGCAATAAACCCAAGTTTTTCTAGTTGCATCATCAATAAAAGTAACATAATAATGAAAGCCAACAAGAGATGATACCTGAGTTGGTCCCCATACATATGTATGCACAAGATCTAACCTTTAACTCTTCTTTTCTTTTCTGACTCTGAGAAATTTGACTCTCTTCTATTTTCCATAAACACAATGCTCATAGAAATTCAAATCAATTTGTTTAAGATTTGACATCAAATTTCTTTTGTGAAGCATCTACATCCCCTTCTCACTCATGTGTCCAAGCCTATGATGCCAGAGTGTTGTATCCACTCCTGTAGAAGCTAAAGAGGTAGAAGAATCGATATTACCAGTACATAAATACAATGTACCTACCTTCCCTCCTTTTCCTATCACCAGTGATCCTTTGATTACCTTCCACGCCTTATCTATAAATATAGATATACAACCTTCACTTTCCAACTGCCCTATTGAAATTAGATTTTTCCTTAGATCTAGAATATGTATTACCTCTTTCAAAACCCATCAGTTTCCATTCTTTTTCTTTATTTGTACCTTACCCATTCCAACAATTTTTCATAGTGCATCACCACCCAAATGAACCTATCCAAAATCACCTTGAGCATAATCTAGACAAATTTTCGTATGGGGTGTGGCATGAAATGAAGCCCATGAATCTACTACCCAAGACTCAAAAATATTATCTACAAAAACAATCAAAGCATCTTGTAACACATCACCTGTTACATTTGCTTCTTGATTTTTCTTCTATTGTGGCATCTCTTTGTTTCTTTGGAGCTCTACAGTCTTTCTTCAGATGTCCTTTCTTCCAAAAATTCCAACACTCTATATTTCCTAGTTTGGATTTGGATATTCCCTTCCTAGAATCCCCATGGTTCCCTGAGCCCTTTCCTCTATCCTTTTGTCTTCACTTGTTCTCCACTATCAATGCATTACCTGATATCTCACCTATTATTTTCTATCACATTTCCTCTATAAGGATAACACCAATAACCTCATCAAATTTTAGAGTGTTTGATCCAGAGACAAAATTACATACAACCATGACCAAGCCATTCCATATTTTTGGAAATCAACACAATATTAGAAGAACCCTAACCTCATCATCAAAGTCCGCTTTTACAGAACTTAGTTGATTAGTAACCGTATTAAATCCATTTAAATGATCTGCAAAAGACCCACCTTCTAACATCCTCATATTAAATAATATCTTCATTAGAAATACCTTATTGAATGTCGAGGGTTTTTCATACAATTTAGCCAATGCATCCATCATCTACTTCATTATCTTTTCTTTTGAAATATTGAAAGCCACTGACACTACCTTTCTCAACTGTGTCATTCTTAGTCCCTTTCTGTTAAGAACCTCCCATTCTTCGTCCTTCATGGTCGTCGGCTTATTTGTTATTCTACCTAATGGTAGGAATAAATCCTTCTAATATAAATAATCTTCCACCTACATCTTCCATAACTGGTAGTTTTGGCCATAAATTTCTCAACCCTAAACTTTCCATCTTCCTCCATTTCTCCCACTCGAACTAGGAACCCTCTTTTCCTGCGAGTTTCCTTTTACTCTAATACAAGTTGTTAGAAAAAAATATATGGTGGAGTAATAAAATAAAACAAATGAAGAAATAAAACACAGAAGATACATAATAAAATAGAGACACAGATATACGTGGTTCACTCGTTATGGGTTACGTCCACCAGAGAAATTTTCAGGTCCTTCCTTTTTATTTTCCAGCAAAATAAAGGGATACAACCTACAACACGACCATTGTAACTTACTCTTGTTTCTTTCACAATCTCCTCTCTCAGAATACAATAATCAAACACATTCATAGCCGCAATACAATTCCATCATAAAAGAGAGTTTCCTTCTAGGAAAAAAATCCCTAAAATAACTTCTACCATCAGATTTTTGACCTTATAATGAACGACCTAGATTGACTACAAAATTACAATATTTTACAAGGCAATGTTTCCCAATATTTCACTTTAGGGGCGCTTCCCCCAAATCCCCCACCATGGGGGGACTAAAAAAATTGTTTCTTCCCCCTGGACACCCTTGGCGATAGTTGTGTGGGGGAATCCCCCCCACACCCCCCATTAGGGAATGGGGTCCAAGCACCTAAAAAAAAAAAAAAACCCTCTAAATCAGGAAGATAATCAGGCTCCACAAACAACAGGTAAAGGGTTTTAAAACAAATATCATGGATAATAAACAAGGTAAGAAGGTTCACAAAGGGGGATAAATTGTCAAGGTTGAGCCCCATGACCTGCAACTTATAAATTTTGAGCCATTTTTCAAGGAAGCATTTCAGAGAGTGGGTTTCTTGGTTTTTTGTGAGAAAATGAAAATAGGACATCTCGAGGTTTCTAAACGGTTTGCACTCAATTTTAGTGGGACAAATACTAAGGTGGGTGAATTGGATTTTAAGTCTCAAATCAATCTATTTCTACAGCCACACAGATACCTACTTATGGTGAAAAATGGTTTAAATCCATGTCTTTGAATTCTACATTTTCCAAGGAATTCCTAAAACCTGAATATCAAGGAGACAACCTATCCAAGGGAGTGCCAAGAAGTCATATGATGGAGTATTTTTTCAATATTATCAAAGTTATTCAAAGTTATTTCACTTGTGAAGGGAGGTTCAATATGGTTTATCAATACCATATCATATTGTTACTACACTTCAGTGGGAAAGAGTCCATGAACCTCCCATTTTATTTGTTCACGAGTATTGTCAATATGTTAGATAGAGTCCAAGCTAAATCCAATCAAGTGGATACTAGTATTTTTCACTCTAGTTTAATCAAAATTCTAGTATTGTAAGAGTTGAAGAAGACCAATACTGATTGGGATGTTTCCCTAGTTGCATCAAGGTTTCAGCCAGATGTTTCTCACACACCAAAATAAAAAAGACAAACACCTACCATGCTGAGAAGACTATGGACTCAGAGTCAACTAAAAAGAGGAATATGACCAGAAGGGATAAGTCCATTCAGTCTACTAATAAAATAGTTGAAGGTCCCTCACAACCTCCTGATAGAGAAGTTTCTCCTGTGGAAGAACCTGCACCTATGGATACATCATCTAGTAATGTAAGGAGTCTTAAGGGTAATACGCTTGTATTTTCTCCACCTATTTTTGTAGAAGTGGTCAAGCCTAGAATACCTTTCACCAGATCAACAACTACGAAACATATTCCCATGGAGTAGGGTACATCAAAAGCCTCAGCTTAGAAAAAGGATAAAATTCATCCTTCCAGGAATCCAATAGAGATTATTGAGATCAACTCCCCTTCTCATGAAAGAAATCCTACTTTCAAAAGACTTAGGAGGCAACCTAAAGATACAAGATCTAAAAACAAAAAATTGAGGGAGGAAAACCTGGAGGCCCGAATCAAGCTGAAGAATAATTTAGATTTTTATGAAAAAACTATTGATAACGCAATATATTTGGCTAAGAGATCCTTACCTTTTCGTAGGACACTAAAGAATGTGTATAGGTAGAAAAGAGCTTGCCAAGATGAAATCAGGAGGTTGAAAGACGAATTGCAACCATTCAATGAGTAGATAGCAAAAATAAATTTGGATATGTTCGCTCGTGTGGCTACTAGAAGAAACACCGGGAAAAGATGAAGACATGAAATAATTTCTACATCAATATCGACTTTTTTCCATGGTTTATTTTATATACAAAATTATAACCCTGAGCAATGATTCTTGTCTTAAATTGTTGTTACCATATTCATATGACCTATGTAAAGGTTACTTCATGTTTCATAATATTGTAGCAGTTTCTAAAAAGGTTTCCCAGGTTTTTGTACAAGTTTTAACAGTTGAAATCAATTTTGAATATAAAAACACACCTACAAGAAAGTTTGTAGTGCGTGATGTCAAAGGCACTATGAACTGGTTGTTTTGGGACAATTTGTATCACAGGTGCTGCGAACTGGTTTTCATGAGAATTTTTTAGTTGATGAAGACTGCTAGATATCAGATTGCATTTTAATAAGCTCCTCAAAGATCAGTTGGACATCAAGGGCCACCTGCCTCAAGAATCTACCTTCAGTTAAGACACATGCAACAAGTTGTCAGCAGTTTCCTTCAATGATGCCAACAGTTTCCTGAAAGATATCATTCTTGTTATATTTATGTTGTGCACCTAGTGCTACACCTCTTTTAGGCACAAGATTCTATGTAGAATCTAGGTGGCGAATTCTAGAGAGATTTTTGGATGTTTTTCTATTTAATATGTATTGTAACTCCATGAGAGGGTTCAAATGGTCATAGTGTGATACTCTTATTTTTATTTTTCAACTGTAACAGAGTTTCCACACTGTATGTATCATATTTAAGAATCTTTAATAGTGAATGATCAATTTTTTCTCCTACTTTCACATTTGTGTTCTATTGAGCACTCAACACACCCTAAAAAGCCTTATACAATTTCTTACTTTTTGGGTACCACTTGATCTTCTACACTGCCTGATTCGATTTCATTTTGAGAAATGTTTTGTCTTTTCTTATTTTCATGAATCTCATCACCTATTCAAGTTTTCTTGAACTTATGAAACCCCATGACTAAAATACCTTAACACCTGAATTAATAATTGATAGCCAAACACTGCACCCAATGCGCTCAGGTTTGACATTGGAAATAATTTAAAGAAGAAAGAGGAACCACTCGAAAAAAAACAGTCATCGAGCACCAATATTCATCGGCATCGACAAAAGGAATTTTTTGGTTTTCATTAAGTTTTCCGTATAAAGATATCACCGATAGACGATTCCCCTTCGACATCGGTAAAATGCGGGGATGACAAACATTAACAAAGAATGAAAGGATATCGCCAATAGTCGATGCCCGACGTGCTTTATAAAAATTGGGGAAAACCTAGAAGGATCACAACAAACATTGTTGACCATGATAAAGTTATCCCCATTCGCTGATCCCCGATGTGTTTTCAGCATAGAGACATTTTTCAAGGGAGTCGATCTTAGAGCGCTTTGGTAGGCTTATCTCCGATCACCGAGTCTTGACACTTTTCAACATCGGTAAGATAGGATTTGGTTTTAGAATGAATAGCTTAAGGAAAGTTCTGAATCCGACTAATATGAGTGAGTTAAGTCACGGGTCTCCAACGACATGTGTATTTATGAGGTAAGAGGGTCATACGATCTAGTTCTATCCCGAGTCATTCTTGGTTCCCTATGTCCGAGTCACACCTCCGAGTCAGTTTTTCCACATTAGCATGGTACAATAAGATTGATTGACGTCAAAGATTTTGTAGGAGGATATCAACACTCGTGCCTTCACCGTCAACCCACGATGAATTTAATTTCTAAGGAATCGACGACAATTGTAGTGAATTTTCACTGATAACCCAAATTGAATGGTTGATGCAACACGGTAAGATCTTTCCTATTTAAAATCTGTTAAACCATTGTGAACAAATTCATTTTGCATGTAAGAGAATTATAGATCATACAAAGAAGAAAAAATTGCATCGCGAAGGCCGTATCGACCCCATGTTTATCAAAAAACAAGGTTTTAACAAGCTTCAGAGATATGTATCCAAGTCTAACAATTTGCTGGCTATAATTTATATATGTTTTTCCAGTTTTTTACTCAATCTCTAAAACTCTGTTTAAGTTGCAAGAAAAATGCCGCTAAAAAATCCAACAACCAGATGCTCACTGAGAGTACCAAATCTAAAAGAACTAGAGACATGCAAATATTCTTATCCAGGAATCGCAAGGAAATTAGAGTATGTCCCTATGTCGGAGCTTGTCGTCAAGACAACAACAAAGAAAGTTTTCGTCCAGCCTCTGACCTTTGGTGATACAGAGGTGAGTACCGAATCCAAGGTATCACTCCCACAATGGGGGAATCTCATCAACAGGATTAGCAAAGAATAATACCTGGAGTATATCCCACACAACGACCTAGACGTAAGGCCACTCGATGAATAGGTGTTCCCCAACATCCGACGATCGTATCTACACATGGTGGTGAGTAGAACCATCATTTTCCCCTACATAGAGGTATTGAAGTGTCTCATCGACCACACATATGGGAAAAAATGATTGATTAACGATGAGAATGGTGGGTGCGTTGGATTTTTTCTCACGACAGAGGTCCAGAAATACTACAAGCTCAGGGACCCGAAGGAGCGGCTCAACACGGACTTTGTGGTGAATTTCTATGAACTCCATGACACCAACCAATTAATGGCCTCATGGTGGAGGGAAGACAAGAAATTCACCAATCGTAGCAATATATGGTATAGAACAATCAACCTGAGAGGGCCATACATTTATTTGATGGCTCTCATCTGCTAGTTATATGGAGAGAAAGATTGCTCCAAGTTTTCAGAAGCATGGATGCCTTTGGAAAACACAGTTGAAATTGCTGAGTGCAGCTTCATCTGGGGAGAAATAATATCCAAGAAACTAAGAACTTGTGTCCAACAGGCTCAGACACTGAAGGAAGGGGAAGCACCAACGTTTTACATGGCTTCATACCTACTCGATGTCATGTGCGCTAGGAACATCTTCACTATAAGGAATCTGAGCTGGCATGTTGCAGAGCTACCGATCCACATCTACTTCAATGTGTTATGGGAAAACAAGTATAACAAATCTTATTCCCTCATCTGCGATGAATTCATCTCCTGAATTTATTTTATTCTTTTTAAGAAGGAATGACCAAGGATATTGGTGGTAGCCAAGAAAATTATATCCAAGGTAGGCCATTGGTATTTGGACGAGCACACCACCTACATCAAGGTGTTTAGGGCCACCAGAGCACCACATCTCCTACCAACTCATGTCCTAGAACGACTCGTCATAGGAGAGATATGTTATCACACCATCTTACAGGGCTACAACACCACCCTGGTCAAAGACAAGAAACAAGATTTCATTCCCTACGGTTTCCATGTAGGGTTCTATTTGGTAAATAATACCGCTCAATCAAAACAAGAAGGGTTGAGCCAACTAAAATTCTGATTCCCAACAGGCCATTTCTGCAAGCACGAACCAAAGGGCCTAGTTCTCCAACATGCTTCACGGGTGTCATCCTACTGGACGTATGCTCACGATAAGTTCAAAGAAAAAGTTTTCACATAGAATGCCCAGGACTGGGACGAGGTGGTGCAAAGAATGGCTGACCCAAAAATGACCAGGTTCAAGTCCATGAGAATGGATGAACAAGCGACAACAATAGAGCATATTAGATATCATTTTTGGGATTAACTGTGTAGAGTAAGTCATTAATCTATGACCCATATCCATGAGTTTTAGTTGCAACTAACCAATAATTCTCATGATTTGAATAGTCCACTTAGAACTTATTGCATCGGGTGATGCTCACTGGGGTGAAGAAGTGGGATTGAAACCAATTAAATGAATTGCATAGAATCAATCATTACTTTAGGGGCTTGCACCCGGTAACCAGGACTTCCCAGGTGGTCACCCATACCAAGATGCCTCTGGCTCAAATGCGCTTAACTGTGGAGTTTTCCCCACGATCAAGCCCACTTAGCTTGCTACCCCATTTGCAAAACCTTAGCAAGTATTTTTCCTTATGAACTATCCCGTTATAGATCCCTTAACTCTTATATTTAAACATAGAGGGGATTTCACAATTCAACATATTAGATATCATTTTCGAGATTAACTGTGTAGATTAAGTCATTAATCTATGACCCATATCCATGAGTATTAGTTGCAACTGACCAATAATTCTCATGATTTGAATATTCCACTTAGCACTCATTGCATCGGGTGATGCTCACAGGGATGAAGAAGTGGGATTGAAACAAAGGAAATGAATCGCATAGCATCAATCATCACTTATGGGGCTTGCACCTGGTAACCAGGACTTCCCAGGTGGTCACCCATCCCAAGACGCCTCTGGCTCAAGAGTGCTTAAATATGGATTTTTCCCCACAATCAATCCCACTTAGCTTGCTACCCCATTTGAAAAAGCTTAGCAAGTATTGTTCCTTATGAACTATCCAGTTAGAGCTCCCTTAACTCTTATATTTAAGCATAGAGGGGCTTCCGCAGCGCAACATATTAGATATCATTTTCAGGATTAATTGCGTAGAGTAAGTCATTAATATATGACCCATATCCATGAGTATTAGTTGCAATCGACGAATAATTATCATGATTTGAATAGTCCACTTAGAACTCATTTCGTTGGTTTCAATCCCACTTAGCACTCAGTGATGATTGATGCTATGAGATTCATTTAGTTAGTTTCAATCCCACTTCTTCACCCCTGTGAACATCACTCGATGCAATGAATGCTAAGTGGGAGATTCAAATCATGAGAATTATTGGTCAGTTGTGACTAATACTCATGGATATGGGTCATAGATTAATGAATTACTCTACACAGTTAATCCCAAAAATGATATCTAATATGTTGTACTACAAAATCCCCTCTAAACAATAGATAAGTTGGCTCAAGAGGCCCTTAAATCCAGGGAAGAAATCAAAGAAGAAGAGGCAACTAAGGTTCAAAGTAGGGGATTGTATTTGATACCAGAGGCACAAACAATGGGATTTCTCCTAATGGAATAGGCACAGAGAGTAATTGATTAGCTGGAAAATGACCCAGTCCTCGTAGAAATGACAAGGGTCCCTACTAACAACCCAATCAAAAGTTGGGTAGGTCCAAGTGACCCAGAGCCAATACAAATTGAAGAGATCATCGGGTTAGATACACCTAAAGTTTCAATGCCATAGGCTAGATCACTAGGGGACATTTTAGCTCAGCCCGAGATAGAAAGGACATCAGGGAGAGAAAGTTCACCAAACCCCTTACATGAATTAATGATGATCTATAATGATGAGGAGAGTTCAGAGGTTTCCCTGGTGACTCCAGTACAGGTTAAAGAGGAAAAGGAACCTGAGAAAGCATCTTCCCCAGCTCCTAATGCTCAAGTTCAAAGCCTTCCACATAGTGACTAGGAGGTCAAAAGCATCTTAGACACTGAGCTAATTGATGCACCGGGGACCCAAGTAGACAGTTCGAAGGATGAGCTAGGGTTAGATGAACAGAAAGAGGAAATTCCACAACAACAAATCGACATCTCAACAGTCGATTATCAAGTAAGTACCAAGCCCGCCACTGATTCATCAAACTTGACTAGTACCTTACCTCACGATGATAAAAAACTAGAATCCGAACGTTCGAGACATACGAAAGAGGTTCGAGAACCTAGTCTTGAACATATTTACACCGCCGGGAGCCTGGGAGACACGCTTACTTGGGGAGAGCAGCAAATACCTAAACCCATGGATGAGGTTGTCGATATATAAGCCATCACCTATAACCGAAAGAGGAAATCCATCATGAAGAGAACCACCAAGAAGAGGAGGCTTACTCTAGACATCTCCATACTCATCACCATAGAGGACAAATTGATTAGCACGGAGCATGCCAAGATGTTCGAGCTAATCGACGCAGGGATGGAAATCACAGATGCCACCTTGGATAGAGACAGGAATAATGAAGATGAGTTGGTCGCTGCACTGAAGGAGTTGGAGCATCTACGCATTTGGCAAAATATTATCAGGACTCCACACAGGCCACGATGTTCTTGAGAAGTGAATTCTAGGATGCCTACAGTAAATTCATGAGTGAACGACACCTTTTCACTGGAGGGATAGACGATTTCTAAGAAGATATCCTTATGGTGCTGACAACGTGCAAGGATATGGAAAGAAGATATGAGAAATCAAACCAAGTAGTGTAAAGGATTGATTACATCAACGCGGTCCAACAGGTTCGAGACGCCGAAGAGCACGATATTTGGGTACTAAGGGATAGCAACGTCGAACACATAAATAAGTCAACCAAATACTGGGTGAAAATGGCCCAAGAACCTCATAAGGAAATCCAAGATAAATGGGCCGAGTGAGAAATGAGTTGGACCAAGATCAATTGGGCAATGAGAAACATCAACCACACAGAATTTGGCACACCCGATGACTTTGTTGACTTGCATGACATAGTCAAACTACATGCCAAACACGACTCATCGTGGGATACAGAGATAGAAATGGTGGCGAACATGGTGCCAGGACAAGTACAACAACTCATGGAGCACCTGATCAAGGCTCAAACAATGTTACAACATTTAAGCGCTAAGGTAGTCAAGTATCAGGCACAAGCAGTGGAGATAAAGGAGATCCTTTTGGCCCCGATGAACCAACACAGATTATCGTATGCCAACACATGCGAGGAACTCTTCGTCAAATAGTCGGAGTATGAGAAGAGTCATCTACTCAAGTGAAACCTTTTGATGACTCTTAGGAGATTGAGAGATGAAAGTGACATGTGGAGATATTTTGTTTTACTTAGCTTGCAGTTTTGATAGTTATTTTTAGTTAATAATATGTTATGAATAAGAGGATCGACCCATTAGAAGAGGTCGATGGTTTTGGAAAAGACCCTCATTTTTGGAATTGTAAAGAACTATTTCGGAGCTACCTTAATTGAGAAGTTCTGTTTAGGACCTAAGCCAAGTTTTTGTTTCCATCAAAATTGTGTGTGATTGGATCATAAGGAGGAATTACTTTCGACTTTATCTCATGAATGGATGATGTAATGAGTAAGAGTTTCTGAATGTGTTGATAAGTTATCTGATGCAATATTTTTATAACTCTTACCTCTAATGATGTAAACAAATTGTTGCGTTAATATGTGATTGGTGATCATAGCTAAGGAAACTATTTTTCTTTCCATCATTTTATTGCATGTATGTTCTCTTCTGATAAATTGTATCTCAATAAGTAATCGAAATGCCAACAAGCTGATGTATTAGTACTAGTCTTTTTATACGTGTAAGAATCATTGTCTGTATGCTTCAACACAAGGGTTATCCCAAGCTCAACCTTCTTCAGTAGTTAAGAATTTTCCCCTTTTGTTACCCGACTAGTTTACACCATCATTTAACTTGTATCGGTCCCACCTATAAGAGAAAATACAAAAAAGAGAACTTTCAAACTGAAGGAGAAGCTTTCACAAGAACACATCATGTTAATCATTACATAAATCCCATCGATTAATTGGCCATATAGCAATATATGGAGAACCATTCCACCATTAAAAGATGCAGAGTCTAATTGGGCCTTGGTGGTGGGTTTGGTTCCTAATGTTGAGTTAAAGGGATTTAGGATCCCTCAAAATAATTGACGCTAGAAGGAGGGCCTCAAGAATGAATGGCTAACAATATTGTTGATATAATATTTCACATAGCCTGTAGATTCAGAACAACCCACATGCATGGCTAGTCATTCTCAAGACAACCCACACACACTGAGTAACTCACCCCAGCAAGAGGAAGAAAATATCTTGCATAAAATACCTTACGCTCTCCCTCACAAGGAGTTGAACTAGTTCATAAGAATCACATGAACATACACTCGAAAAATCGGAGCACTGCCCTTAGCTCTGTTACTTCCTTGTAGAAAAAAAGTAAGAAGACCAGTGGTCGACAACTCCGACGGAGTTTTTGTTCACACAGTAGAAGACCTGATAGATTTCTCCCTCACTGAAATCAAACATCCTCTTAATCTAATCCCCGAAACACCAATCGGTAACTGTTCCGAGCCCGACAATTTTTCTGACGAGGAAGGGTTTAAATCGGAGCACTCATTTTCGGAGTTGGATGACATGGAAGATAATGATGATCATAATGAAGAAAGGGGAAACCCACCTTAGAATAATAAACCTTGTTTGGATAGAGATGCTATGTCCATCCCTGGATGAGTACATAACCTTTCTCGACATCCAGAAAAGCTACTCCCTAAATTCTACCCTGAAACCTCAAAATTCCCTGAAGACCATATCAAAAAATGCATACTAGCTATTAGACTGATGAGTGTCCAACATGAAGATATAGCATGCAGGATTTTCCTCTATAATTTTGAGAACTCGGCCTCCACATGGTATTTAAACTTACCTGTAGGGTCCATAACCAGTTGGATGAAGTTTCAAAAGAATTTTCTAGACAAATTTGCAGAAGAAACCACTACAGGAGCTTTGATGTCTGATTTGTTCACCGCCACCATGAGTTCAAAGGAGAAGGTTAAATACTTTAATCAATGGTTCACCACTATCCTAAAAAAAATTCAACCTGAATCTAAACCCACTCAGGAGTTGCAAATCGAATTATACGCTAATGCTCTCCCAACTTCTATTTCAATGTTTGTGAAGAGGGATGCCAAAACAACCTTAGCTGAGAATTTTGAAGAAGCCAAAACAATAGAATTCCAAATGAAGGGATGTAAATAACGCCAAGTCTCATTAATTAAGAAGGATGTTTAACCTCCTCCCAGGAGAGGACTCCTGTTGACCACATCCCTAGTGAAACAAACAAAACAAGGTCTCAGTAAAGGAAGTGGAGACATATAATACCTACAACGCATGGTTAAGAAGTTGTCAAACAAAATCATAGACATGAAAAGAAGTGTAGGGGAGGGAAACCAAGGCCAGAGACCCTATAAACCCTTTTTTTAAATAAATCCACCATCCAAATCAATTGAACCTCCCCCAGCCAACTTAAACATCGACTTGGTAAATGTAGCATATGCTCTTTCTGTACCTATCACCAAGAGAAACATTCTAAAAGAGACTTCCCACAATGGGTGCATGCCATGAATTTGATGGCCAACCGGTTTCTAGATGAGGTTTCCCTTACCGAACAATCAAGTGGCTTAGCTATGAATATTGTTGATCAGGAATAATTTGTTCCTCCATAAGAAACAACCATCTTGATATGGGACCCTAACCTTCCAATTCCTTCCGATGACCTATTTGAGGTTCAATAACCACCCGCAGAGGTCTTGGATGTGCAAACACGAAGTAGGGGTCAACTTGTCTCAAACGACCTTACTACAGCCCAAACTTCAGGAGGAAAACCAACACCCAATCACCTGAAAGCACGTTTTGTCTCCCGAAGAAGTCTTAAAAACATCCATACATGAGAATCGCCCAAGCTATACTACAACATAGTAGAACATTTGAAAAAGTTGAAGGAAAATATATCGGTCATGGTCAAGTGTAAAATCCTTCAGCAGAAGGACTTTCTGTTACAATACTTGAAATCAGTAGAAAACCCTATAACAAACACTAAACAAGGAGAAAATCCAGCTACCACAGATCTAAGAAATAAACCAATTGTAAATGCTTGCTCTAAAGATAAGAAAGGGAGGCCTTTTGTACCACCATTCCTTTTGACATTTGAAGTCTTCAACATAAACCTACATAACTTTCTGGTTGACTTAGGAACGTCCTCTAATATTATGCTACTATATATATGCAAGAAACTAAGCGCAACCCCTCTCAAAAGTGATAAACATATGATTCAACTAGACATAACCTAGGTGAAAATTATGGAGAACTCAAGGATGTCATGATGAGGATGGAAACACATCCAAAGTTTGTTCAAGCAATTGACATCATTGTAGTAGATATCCCAAAATCTTATGGATTTCTACTTAGTTGAGATTGGTCCAAGAATTTAAACAGATACTTTAGTATGGACTGGGCTCACCTTTAGTTGCCATTAAAGAGACACCCGAATATGATTAGGATTGACAGGGAAAGATATCTAAAACATTCGATCACCAACATAGAAATCCTCAACGAACCTTCATCAACAGATTTTCCTGTGCTAGGAAATTATTCCTGCGACTCCAATTTCGGGAATGTCTTCCCTCTCTCAACTAATGTTCCTCTTACCCAAAACTCCGAAATTATTTTTCAATAAAATTTGACAACAACGGTGGAGGAAACCTTCTTTGGTCAGGAATTGGTGTTAGAAACCACATAAAAAATAGGAGTAAAGGAGGAAAGTGGTATAAAAAAGGAAACTTATGGTTTTTTCTCACAAATTTGGACCTTATACTTTGATGGATCTAAATCGAAAGAAGGGTCAGTGGCGGGGTGCATCCTCATTGATCCAAAAGTTAAATGAATTTTATGTCCTGCTGACTAGAATTTGAATGCACAAACAACACTGCCAAGTATGAAGCTCTATTACAAGGGATAAAGAAATCCATAGACTTAAATGTTAAAGAATTGAAGGTTTTCGGAGATTCTGAAATCATCATTAGACAAGCAAAGAACACTATACATTGAAACTCTCCCCACTTGAGGAATTATCAACAGAAAGTGCATAGACTAATAGAACATTTTGAAGACTTCAATATATCAGTGATCTCCAAAACAAAGAAAATTGTTGTTGATTCTCTGGCCACTGTTGTCTCAAGGTTATCCCCTCTATAAGACTATGAAGCCTCCTGATTCACTGTGGAGCTACTCTACAAACCGTTGGTGCCCAACAATATTTCCAATTGGAAGGTCTTTGAAGGAGATGAACAGATCTTAAAATGTTTAACCAATCAAGATAATTTTAAATATCTGGCTATTGACGATGAGGTGTTTCAGGAGAAATTAGTAGAACCCGACCCTCATGTTCATAAAACTGAAATAGATTGATCGACTGACAAACCAAGGTCTCACATGATACCTAAGTGAGTAGTAAATTTAGAAAACCTTTTTGAATTAAGGTAAAGATTCAAAGGGTCAACAAACACAAAAATGGGAAGTTTGTGCCCATGCACGAGACTATAAATCTAGGAACCCCAGAAAACCCCAAGAATATAAATCTTGGCAAGACAATATCTAAAGAATAAAGAAAGGCCTATCTCAAACTTTTTAGAAAATATCAAGATGTTTTCGCATGGTCCTATCGAGATCTGAAAACTTTTGACAATCATATCATTCAACGCACAATCCTGTTAAAGCCCGAAGTGAAACACTTCCAACAGAAGCTCCAGAAGTACCACCCATCCCTGGAGCCGCTTATGTGTTAGGAGTTAAAGAAGTTACTAGATGCTAAGATTATATTCCAGGTTAGACACTCTGCATGTGTAGAAAATTTGTTTCCCGTGAGGAAAATGTCTAGGGAGATATTCCTATGTGTAGATTTCATAAATCTCAATAGAGCTTCAGAAAAGGACAACTACCCAGTCCCAACAATGGAGCAACTCTTGCAGACAATGTTTGGTTCTAAGATTTTCTCCCTACTGGATGGTTTTTCAAGTTACAACCAAGTTCTACTTTCAGAGGAAGAACATTTGAAAGCTACCTTTCGAACCAAGTGGGGAACCTTCACTTATAAACACATGCCCTTTGGGTTAATCAATGCAGGGGAAACCTTCTAAAGGGCCATGGATGTAGCGTTTCGGGGACTAATCAACAAATGTGTTGTAGTTTATTTGGACGACGTGACTATGTATTCTAAGAACAAAGACTATCACATCCAACACTTAACCCAGATTTTCGAAAGGTGTAGGAAATACAATATATCCTTAAACCCTAAGAAAACTATCTTTGGTGTCGAGGAAGGTAAACTACTAGGTCACATTATATATCAAGTAGGAATTCACATAGACCCAAAGTGAATTAGGGCTATATCTCAGTTTCCATTACCCCACAACAAAAGGGATATGCAATCCTTCTTTGGGAAAATCAATTTTGTGAGGAAATTCACTCCCAATTTCACTGAAACTATCAAACCATTACAAAAAATAATCTGCAAAGATGTTGAATTCAAGTGGCATGATGAACGATTTTTTTTTCCAGCAATATTAAGGCTGCAATATCTCAAACCCCATTGTTGCGAAGTCCTGAATTTAGAAAATATTTCTTCCTCTACACTTTTTCCTTCGACCAATCTTTAGTTGCAGTATTGACTCGGAAGGATGAAAAAAATGAGGCCCCCATCTCATTTATGAGCATTAATATCCAAGGGGCCAAACTAAATTACCTTGATATAGACAAGAATGCCTATGTAGTATACAAGGTGGTGAAACACTTTAGATATTACATCCTAAAGAACCATACCAAATTCATCATGCCTCACCCTGCGGTATGATCCCTATTCACTCAACATGAGATGGGGGAAAGAAGAGGAAATTGGATGGAAGTAGTCCAAGAATTTGATCTAGATATAAAACCTACTAAACTAGTTAAGGGACAAGGATTATGCAAACTGGTAGTTGAAGCCCAGGACCAAGTAAATGAAGACCCCAGATGGGAGAATGAATTGGCATTATGGTGTGGTGAATCTTCATACGTCTCCCCAAGGCAAGATTCTTGGTATGATAAACTGACTTATCTCCTGCATCATGGGACATGCCCAAAAAACCTAAATCCTAGGGAAAGGAGAGACCTCAGGTTAAAATCAACACAATATATCCTCATAAAATTGGTGCTCTTCTGTGTTAATTATGATGGGGTAATTTTAAGATGTCTCGAACGCGAAGATGCAGACAAGGTTCTTAAGGAGATCCATGATGGTCCCGCAGGTGGACATTTCACAAGAAACACCACTGCTCACAAAATACTGAGAGATTACTATTATTGGCCTACTCTGTTCAAGGATGCTTACACATACACTAGAAATTGTAAAACTTGTCAAATAAGCGCGGGGAGGGAAAAGAGAGAAATTGTCCCACTCCAACCTGTGGTCATCTCTAGGCCATTCGAGCAATGAGGGTTAGATATCATAGGATAAATTACACCAAGTTCTTCAAAACAACATAGATACATAATGACTGCCACAAACTATTTCTTGAAATTGGAAGAGGCCATCCCTTTGACTCATGTAAACGAAAAGGTGGTGATCCAATTCATAGAGCAACAACTGATCACAAGGTTTGGTATGCCTTCCATTCTTATTTTTGATAATGTCGCTTACTTCTCTTCCACCCTATTAATAGAGTTTTATTTAGACAAAGGAATCATAATCAGATACTCTGCAAACTACTGTCCACAGGGGAACGGAGTAGCAAAATTAACAAATACGAACCTAGTGAGGATATTAAATAAAACAGTTGCAGACAACCAAAATAATTGGCACAATTCACTACATAATGCCTTATGGGCTGATAGAGTAACACCCAAGGAAGCTATAGGGAATTTCCCATACTTTCTGGTATATGGACATGAATCCATTCTCCCGAATAGACTATATCTTCCATCTCTTCAACTTGCTTAGGATTCTAGAGGACAACCCTCATCAGTGATACAACAAAGAATTGATACCCTCCTCATGCTGGAAGAAGAAAGGGAGAAAGGAAAATCAAATTTCATAGCTTATCAACATATAGTTAAAATGTGGTTTGATAAGCATAAGGCCAAAGAGAATAATTTTGAAGTAGGAGACTTATTCCTAAAATTGGACAGAGAAAATGAGTCGAAGGGAAAACATTCAAAGTTTCAGAATCTATGGGTTGGACCTTTTCAGGTAGCCAAGAAACTTGGGGTAGGCACGTGATGGTTGCAAAATCTAAGGGGGGAAACTGACACCCTCCCAATGAATGGCCACTCCATAAAACAACATTTTCATTAAAAAAAAATATATGTGTGTGTGTGTGTGTTTTCATGATGTTTTGTTTTTGGGTAGGATGATTGCAGAGTGCATTTTTGTTTTTTGTTTCTTTCTATATTAATTCTGTGCTTTTGAATTTTTTGTTTATCAAGACATTGGTTGACCTCAATTCATGCAATATGACGAACTCTATTCTTGACTCATCACTTACATACAACACAAGAAGCATTGGGAGACGTGTGGTTGTTTTAAAGGAGTTCTCTATCTAACCTGTGCAGATGAACAACCTTGGAAAAGTGGTGAGGTGTCTTCCTAGTGGTCTAGTAAAACCTGAAGGGAAAGGTGGTAAGTTGGAAATGACTACATGTACCTCAAAACAGAGCTAGCACAAAAAATCACCTTAACCATATTATTTTTCAAATAACAGACATCCTCTTATCCCACTCGCTCAGGGAATTCTACCAAAATAAAATCAATTATATCAAATGAGTGAAAATTAGGATAGGGTATGCACATAACTCTGTCGGGGCTATGGATGCTCGCTGGCAGTGGAGCAAGGTCTGTGACGTTGGGGTGACTCTGTCGGGGCTATGGACACTTGTTGATAGTGGAGCAACACCGTAGCAAGTGAATGATGATAACCAAAATCCTTGGTGCCAGTGAATTATTTACTTGAATCTTGTAAAAGAGGCCATGGGTCAGGGTTATAGGAAATGAAGGTGGAATAAAGGTTGAAACCCGACAGGTAGGCCCATATACACTAACCAAGAAATTCCAAATGTAAGGATAGAAGAGGCTCTGATAAAAAACAGTTGAGTTCTTAACCATCTTTTGCATCAGCTAAGCCCGAGGTAGGAACATAGATTCTTGTTTCTCCTAGTAAGTCGCCATTTGTTGAGAACTCAACACACCCTAAAAAGCCTTATCAATTCTTTTACTTTTTGGGTACCACTTGATCTTATACACTGTTTGATTCGATTTCATTTTGAGAAATGTTTTTTCTTTTCTTATTTTCATGACTCTCATCACCTATTCAGGTTTTCTTGAACTTATGAAACCCCATGACTAAAATACCTTAAGACTTGAATTAAGAATTGACATCCAAACACCGCACCCAATGCGCTCAGGTTTGGCATCGGAAATAATTCAAAGAAGAAGACAAACCACTTGGAAAACCATAGTCGTCGAGTGTCGATATTCATCGACATCGACAAAAGGAATTTTTTGGTTTGTTTTAAGTTTTTCACATAAAGATATCGCCGATAGTCGATTCCCCTTCGGCATCGGTAAAATGTGGAAAGGATAGACGTTAACGAAGAATGAAAGGATATCGCTGATAGCCGATGCCTGATGTGCTTTATCAAAATCAGAGAAAACCTAGAAGGATCACAACAAAAAAAAATTACCATGATAAATTTATCCTTTATCAACGATCCCTGATGCATTTTCAGCATAATGAATTTTTTTGAGGGAGATGATCCGAGAGCGCTTTGGTAGGCTTATCTCCGATCATCGATTCTTGACACTTTTCAGCATTGGTAAGATAGGATTTTGTTTTAGAATGAATAGATTAAGTAAAGTCCCGACTCCGAATAATATGAGCGAGTCAAGTCATGGGTCTCCAACGCCACATGTCTTTATCAGGTAAGAGGGTTGTACGATCTACTTCTATCCGAAGTCATTCTTGGTTCCCTATGTCTGAGTCACACCTCTGAGTCAGCTTTTTCATGTTAGCATGGTACGGTAAGATAGATCGGCGTTGGAGATTTTGTAGGAGGATATCAATGAAAACGTTCATAGCACAACCTCGATCCTCGATCCACCCGCTGAAAGAACGACACAATGAGACGTTTTCGGCATTAGATACGATTGGATTTTGAGCATTTAAGGAGATAATTAATACCCGATCCTGCATTAGTTTCTACCTCGTATGCCAATAAAAATAGCATATTTGAAATCACCGATAGACCACATCAACACCCTCTCCTCTGTCGTCAAGCCACGATCAATTTAAGTTCTAAAGATTCGGTGATAGATTTATTGAATTTTCACTCATAACCCGAATTGAATGGCTGATGCAACATAATAAGATATTTCCTGTTTAAAATCTCTTAAACCATTGTGAACAAATTCATTCCGCACGTAAGATAATTCCAAAGAATATGAAGAATCAAAATGAGAAATGCGAAGGAAGTATTGACCCCGTGTTTATCAAAAAACCACGTTTTAACAAGCTTCAAAGATATGTATCCAAGTCTAACAATTCCCTGGCTATAATTTATATATATTTGTCTAGTTTTTACTCAGTCTCTAAAAATATGTTTAAGTTGCAGGAACAATTCCGCCAAGAAATCCAACCACTAGACGCTCGCTGAGAGCACCAAATCTAAAAGAACTAGAGACAGGTGATGGTTATTCTCCAGGAACCATGAGGCAATTGGAGTATGTTCCTAAGCCGAAGCCTGTCATAAAGACAACAACAAAGAAATTTTTCATCCAGCCTCTGGCCTTTGGAGATACAGAGGTGAGTACTGGATCCAAGGTAGTGCTCCCACAATGGGGGGATCTCTTCAACAGGATTAGCATAGAAGAATACCTGGAGTAAATCCCACACATCGACCCGGACATAAGGGCGTTGTATGACCAGGTGTAACCCAACATCCGACGATAGTATCTACACATGGTGGTGAGAAAAACCCTCATTTTCCCCCGCACAGAGGTCTTGAAGTGGTCATCGACCACACAGACATGCATAAATTCTTGATTAATGATGAGAATGGTGGGTGCATCGGAGTATTTCTCCCAAAATAAGTCCATAAATACTACAAGTTCAAGGACCCAGAGGAGTGGCTCAACACAGAATTTGTGGTGAAATTATATGAACTCTATGAAACCAACCGATTGATGGCCTCATGGTGGAGGGAAGATAATAAATTCACCAATCAGAGAAATGGATGGTACTAAAAAATAAACATGAGAGATCCATACATATATTTGATGGCTCTCATCTACTGGTTATACAGAGAGAAAGATTGCTCCAAGTTTTTGGAAGCATGAATTCTTTTGGCATACACAGTCGCAATCATCGGGTGCAGCTTCAACTAGGGATCAATAATATCCAAGCAACTAAGCACCTATTGCAACAAGCTCAGACACTGAGGGAAGGGGAAGCACGAACTTTTTACATGGCTTCATACTTTCTCGATGTTATGTGCGCTAGCAATGTCTTCGCTGGCATGAATCTGAGCTGGCATGTTGCAGAGCTCCTGGTCCACGTATACTTCAGTGTGTTATGGGAAAACAAGTATAATAAATATTACTCCCTCATCTGCGATGAATTCATCGCCCAAATTTATTTAATTATTTTTAAGAAGGAATGTCCAAGGCTATCAACGATAGCCAAGAAAATGATATCCAAGGTAGGCCATTGGTATTTGGATGAGAACTCCACCTACATGAGGGTGTTCAGGGCCACTAGAGAGCCACATCTCCTACCATCTCATGTCCCATATTGACTCGTCATAGGAGAGATATGTTATCAGACCATCTTACAGGGCGACAACACCACCCTAGTCAAAGACAAGAAACAAGCTTTCATACCCTACGGTTTCCATGTAGGGTTATATTTGGTCAAGGATACTGCTCAAGCCAAACAAGAAGGGTTGAGACAACTTGAATTCAGGTTCCCAACATGTCATTTTCACAAGAACGATCCAAAGGGCCTGGTTCTGCAACATGCTTCATAGGTGTCATCCTGCTGGTCATATGCTCACGATAAGTTTGAAGACAAATTATTCACAGAGAACACCCAAGACTCGGACTAGGTGGTGCAAAGAATAGTTGACCCAAAAATGACCAGGTTCAAAGCCATGATCATGGATGAACATGCAAAAATAATAAAGAAATCGTCTCAAGAGGCCCTCAGATTCAGGGAAGAAATCAGAGCGGTAGAGGCAACATAGGTGTAGAGTAGGGGATTGTCTTTGACACCGGAGGCACAGACAAGGGGATTGCTCCTAATGGAACAGGCACAAAGAGTAATTGATCAGCTGAAGAATGACCCAAACCTCGTAGAAATGACAAGGGTCCCTATCGACAACCCAACCGAAAGTCGGGTAGGTCCAAGTGACCCAGAGCCAATACAAATTGAAGAGATCATTGGGTTAGATAACCCTGAAGTTTCAATGCCACAACCCAGATCACTAGGGGACATTTCGGCTCAGCCAGAGATAGCAAGGACATCAGGGAGAGAAAGTGCACCAAACCCCTTACATGACTTAATAACGATCTATGATGATGAGGAGAGTTCATAGGTTCCCTTAATGACTCTAGTACAGGTTACAGAGGAAAAGGAACCCAAGAAAGCATCTTCTCCGACTCCCGATTCTCAACTTCAAATCCTTCCATAGAGTGACTAGGAGGTCGAAAGTGTCTTAGACACTGAGCTACTCAATGCACCGGGAACACAAGTGGACAACTTGAAGGTTGAGCCAGGGTCGAGTGAACAAGAAGAAGAAATTCCACAGTAGGAAATCAACATCTCAACAATTGATCATCAAGTAAGTACCGAGCTCGCCCCTAATTCATCAAACTTGGCTAGTACCTTACCTTCTAATGAGAAACAACCAGAATTTGAATGTTCGAGACATATGAAAGAGGTTTGAGAACCCATCCTTGAATAGATTTACACCATAGGGAGCCTCAGAGACATGACTAATTGGGGAGAGAAGCAAATCCGTGAACCCATGGATGAGGTCGTCGATATACAAACCATCGCCTATGACAGAAAGAGGAAAGCCATCATGAATAGAACCACCAAGAAGAGGAGGCTTACTCTGGACAACTCCATCCTCATCACCACAGATGAAAAAATTATTAGCACAAAGCATGCCAATATGTCCGATATTATCAGTGCAGGGATGGAAATCACATATGCCACCCTGGATAGAGGGAGGAAGGTTGAAGAGGAGTTGGCTATTGCGCTGAAGGAGTTGGATCATATACACCATTTGGTGAAATATTATTAGGACTCCACATAGGCCATAGTGTTCTTGAGAAGCGAATTCCAAGATGCCTACAGTAAATTCATGAATGAGAAACACCTTTTCACTGCAAGGATAGCCGATTTCTAGGAAGACACCCTTATGGCACTGGAGACGTGAAAGGATATGGAAAGATGGTATGAGAAATCACACCATGTGGTATAAATGATTGATTACATAAGCGTGGTCCAACAGGTTTGAGACTCCCAAGAGCATGACATTCAGGTACTAAAGGATAGCAACATTGACCGCATAAAGAAGTTGGCCGAATACTGGGTGAAAATGGCCCAAGAACCTCATTAAGAAATCCAAGAGAAATGGGTCAAGTGAGAAAGGTGTTGGACCAAGATCAATCAGGCGATGAGAAACATCGGCCTCCCAGAATTTGGCACACTTGATGACATTGTCGACTTGCATGACATAGTCAAACTACATGCCGAACAAGACTCATCGTGGGCTATGGAGATAGTGAAGGTGATAAACATGGTGCCATGACAAGTACAACAGTTCATGGAGCACCCAATCAAGGCTTAGACAATGTTACAATAGTTAAGCACTAAGGTAGTCAAGTATCGGGCACGAGCAGTGGAGATAAAGGATATCCTTTCGGCCCTGATGGACCAACACAGATTCTCATATGCCAACACATGCGAGGAAATCTTTGTCAAATGGTCAGAGTATGAGAAGAGTCATCCACTCAAGTGAAACCATTTGATGACTCTTAGGAGACTGAGAGATGAAAGCACCATGTGGTGATATTTTGTTTTACTTAGCTTGCAGTTTTGATAGTTAATTTTAGTTAATAATATGCTATAAATAAGAGGATCAACCTGTTAGAAGAGGTCGATGTTTTTGGCAAAGACCCTCATTTTTGGAATTGTAAAGAACTATTTCGGAGCTACCTTAATTGAGAAGTCCTGTTTAGGACCTGAGACAAGTTTTTGTTTCCATCAAAAGCATGTGTGATTGGATCATAAGGAGGAATGTCTTCCAAATTTATCTCATGAGTGGATGTTGTAATGAGTAAGAGTTTTTTAATCTGTTGATAAGTTATTTGATGCAATATTTTTATAACTCTTGCCTCTAATGATGTAAACAAATCGTTGTGTTAATATGTGACTGGTGATAAGAGATAAAGAAACTATGTTTCTTGCCATCAGTTTATTGCATGTATGTTCTCTTCTGATAAATAGTATCTCAATCAGTAATTGAAATGCCAACATGTTGATGTATTAGTACTAGGCTTGTCATAGGTGTAAGAATCATTGTCTGCATGCTTGAGCACAAGGGTTATCCCAAGCTCAACCTTCTTTAGTAGTTAAGGAATTTCCCCTTTTGTTACCTAATTGGTTTACACTACCATTTATCTTGTATTGGTCCCACCTATAAGAGAGAATAATAAAAAAGAGAACTTTCAAACTAAAGGAGAAGCTTTCACAAGAAGACATCCTATTAATCACTACATAAATCCCATCGATTAATTGGCCGGATCACAAGATCTGGAGAACCATTCCACCATTAAACGTTGTAGAGCCTAATTGGGCCTTAGTGGCGGGTTTGGTTCCTACTGTTGAGTTAAAGGGATTTAGGACCCCTCAGCATGTTCCTATCTCACTTTGATGCTATATGTTGATGAAGGATTCATCCTTATGCTAGTTCTTTACTATAGTAAATGATTTATTGTTTGTAATTGATGCAACTATTATCAAAGTGTTCTCTTGTTGATTAGGAGGTTCCTATTTAATGAGACTTCTGCTATATGTGTTTCAGAACTTCCTGATGTAACATGATGTATGTATTTCATATTTCCTACTAAGTCTTCCATCTTTCCATTTGATATTCCTAAATATCGATCTGAAACTATTGAAGCCTTGCTTGTTGATGTGTATTTCGTGGAGTTTTTGTGTTGATATTTTTAACTGAGTGTCTCACCCATTTACTACACATTCAAAACATTATTATCTTTAATAAACCTACAAATTTTCTGATGGGTGTTAGGCTCACAGCTACAACAGTCTAGGTGATACTTCTAGTGCTAACATTTCGGGCGCCATTGTCGGGGAGGCAAATTGAAGATCTTTACCTGGGATGTATGACAAGGACACTACTAATTTTGTTGGTTTACATAAATTAGTAAACAAAATGAATGCAATGGTGCACCTGGATACTCCAATGTTCAGTTGTGGATCCCAAGAGAAGGCATACGAGGGCTAACCAATAGTCACCTCTAGCTACATATGAACTTGATGCAGGAAAAATCATTAGGAAGGGGAAATATTTTCAAGGAGCCTCCTCCTCTAAATCTTTAGGTATTTCTGGAGACCTACCCGAATCTATTTTCCATACACACCAGTCACAGTCTTTGATATTCCTCATTTACCTGTAGTTGAAACTCCTGTAAAGTCATAATTAGAAAAATTTTCTATTGAATACACACCTTTTTCTCCTGACTTGAAAGAAGAAAGTTTAGAAATCTTTGATTTTCTTGCATCTCCTGAATTTGTTAAGTGGTTTAGACTTGAAAATTTGGATGATTTCCCTTTCTTAGGTTTCCAAACTCCTCATTCATTTAAATTTCCAGTAACTAAAGAAGAGGGAACCTCACTTTCTGTTGAAATCTCCTCAGCTATACCCAAGTCCAAGCCAACTTTTGTTAAGTATGAATCTTATTCACCCCACACTTCTCCTTTTTCAAAACCTCCTATTATACAAATTGCATTTTCACCTACAAAATAACCTCTTGCTTTTTGCAAGAGTCAAATTCCTCCTTTTCCAAATCAAATGGAAGTAGTTAATCCTCCTCAAAATAGAATGGATGCAATTGTCGCTGCTAGGTATGCACCATTAGTGCTTCCTCAACCCATGAATTATATCCAAGTAGGAGAATACCTTAAGTACATGTGTAAATTTACTGGAGAAGAAGATATTACTGCAGAAGAAAATCTTGTTGCATTTTACAGTTATGTAGATAATTTGAATATTGAAAATGAAGGTGTTTGGAGGCGAGTCTTTGTGAAAATACTAGATAGAGAATCCCAAAAGTGGTTTAGAATTTTATCCCCTGGATCAATAGTTGTAATTGAGGCATTGGGGTGACAAAAAATATTTCTTGTATTACATTACAGAATTTGGGGCTCCCAAAAGGAAAGAGGGAAAATATGTGTCAGATTCATATTTCTCAAAAATATTTAACAAGATGTACAACAAAATTCCTACTGAGATTAAACCTACTGAGACCTATGCTAAAATAACTTATGAAAGTGATTTTGACCCATAATTATTCCTTTTTTTGAGATAAAGAAGGTCTTCAACATTGTCCCATATGAAATATGTTGCACTGGAGCTTGGATAAAATATACTATCAACATATAAGTTGAGTGGAAAATAAAAGCCTCATCTTCATATGCTTCAGGTATTGATCCCAAGGTTGATGAATTGAAAATTTTGGTTAAGTCACTATCTGCAGAGATGGAAAAGTTAAATATTGAAGGGAGACAAGATAATAGAAATCCTGAAGACTTTGGAAAAATAAATTATTTTAGAAGGCCAAAAAGTACACCTCAAATTCTGCAGAGAGATTAGAGAAATAGAGAGGATTAGAAAGTTCGAACTCCTCTACATAACAATTTGGTTGATGATGAAGAAGGAAATAATGATGATGAATACAAGGAAATTAATTGTTTAGGGGATACAACTACCTCTCCTCATTTAACACAAACTACTTATGGAGAGCCTTTAATGTGCAATCAATTGGATGAGTTATGTAAAGGAGAAAATGTCAATCAAACTAAAGCTCAAAACAAGTATAATATGAGATCCAAAAAGAAGGATGGAAAACCAAGTGCATCTACTCATCCTAAAAAGTAATATACTCCTTAAAAAGTTGTGGTTGCACCAAATAAAGAAGCAGGAGAATAGAAAAATCAGCCCATTATCAAGGCTCATGTTCAAGAGGTAAAGGAAATCCAAAAATCCCACTCCTATTTTAATTTTGAGAATGAAATCTAGAAAATAAAGATTATTGTTCCACTCTTAGAATTGATGAGAAATGAAGACTTTAAGAAATATATCTTAAAAATGTTGCAGCCTGAATCTTATCCCCCTTCATCAGATTCAATTAACTTGCAGGATGAGAAGCCTGCAGTGATATTAGGACCACTGGTAGAAGACAAAGATGATTCCTCTCCTCCATTCTACACTTATTTGAGTGTGCATGACAAGATTTTTCACAATTGTTTTATGGATTCGGGTGCATCCCATAACTTGATTCCTAAGCCCGTCATGGATGAATTGGGCCCTGAAATTACTAGATCTTATCATGACTTGTATTATTTTGACTCAATAAAAGTTAAATGTCTTGGAGTTATTAAAGATCTAGTTGTCACACTTTTCCAATTGCCTATGGAAATCATAGTGATGGAAATTTTTGTTGCAGATGTAACCCCCAAATTTGGGATGTTGTTGTCTATATTATGGATCAAGAGGTTAGGAGGAACTTTACAAATGGATCTTTCTTATGCTACCATACCAGTCTTTGGGGGTGAGCACTTGAGACTGTATAGAGAAGCTCAACTATCATACATCATAAGTGATGAGATAAACCAACAAACCATCCCATTTATGTTTTTGATACTAATTTAGGGTCTAGTATTCTTCATCTTACCAAGTCTCCTTAGTCACCCTTAGAGATAAAAAAACAATCATGAGCAAAATGTGAAATAACTAGACATGGTATTTAATTGTGGAAGATGTATTTTGATGGTGCATCCTCCAAGGATAGTGATCGTGTCGGGGTAGTGTTGATTTCTCCCTCTTAGGATGTCAAAAATTTGACCTTCAATCTTGAATTTGAAAAAAAAAAAAATATTGCATAATATGAAGCATTAGTCCCGGGGCTTAGAGATGCAAAGGACATGAAAATTGAGGGACTGTCAATATTTGGAGATGTAGAACTGATTGTGCATCAAGTCAAAAATATCTATCAAAAAAAACATCCTACATTAAAATCTTATAGGAACGAGGTTTGGGAACTCATTGATAAATTCTTCTCATCCTTAAACATATATTTTCTTCCTAGGGAGGATAATACACTTGCTGATTCCTTAGTTGTTTCTGCTAGCAATTTTAAAATTCTATTACCTACCAAACCTAAGTATAATGTTGAGGTAAAATATAGACCTGTTATACCTGATAATGTCAAGAATTGGAAGTTTTTTGAAGATGATCAAGAACTAAATATTTTTTTGGAAAAAATGGATGAATTTTTTTCTCTTCATATTGACCAAGTTTCATATGATGATAAAAATATGCACGCTGATAATTTTCTGAACAAAATTGTAGATCATAAAATTGCTCAATTGCCTAGCAATCACATTCCTAAAGGACTGGTTCCTTTGGAAAAACTATTTTATAATAATGATGTTGTTGTGAAGGTGAGTGGTTCTAAAGAAAATGCAGATCTGAGAGACTGTAATTTAGGCAATGAAGAAGAACCCAAATATGTTAAACTTTCCAGTAGTCTATCATAAAATCAAAGGGTTGAATATGTCAAATTGTTGAAAGAATTTTGT
>ML794364.1:85303-96507 GCA_009831015.1 Picea engelmannii | reverse complement strand
CGCCCATATTTTATGTAAGAAAAACTGGCACAACTGTCGTTCCCACCTGCGAAACTTGTTAGACTAACCTGTAAAAGAAAATTAACATAAATGGTGTATTTAAGAAAGTACATAAAAAAATAGTTTAGCTTCCCATTGTCTATAATTATTATGTCTTATCATTAATCGTGCAAAATTTCACCCCGCAATGAGTGAAAGGTTGACCTCGACCAATCGTATTTGTGAACATATTAATGATGGACAATCAAGTGATGGATTAATTATTACGCAATTGCCAATGGGTAGAACAACTGTTAAAAAGTTCCAAAGCAACTTTAATATTAATTATGGAAATGAATGATAATCATATCTTTTGTGGAAAGAGAAATACCAAATACCAATATCCAAAGTGTTAAAGAAGAAATTCCGAATATTTCTAATATGTCCAAGTTTTATAAGTATCCCACTTGTTAGAATTTTGTTAGCATCCCTTTTTTTGAATATAGAAATAATGATAGCCTCTTCTTAAACAAAGGAAATATATGAGAACAATAAAAATTTGGCGAACTAAGATAAACTTCAATACCACAGGCAGAGCCACTGCTGCCAACATGCGTCCATAGCCTTGACAGGGTTTCCATTTAACCCATAGATGAGCTAGTATCCTCAATAAGTAATTTGAATCGTCTTTTCCCATAAAGGCCACTGTCTTGGTTTGGTAGCCATATAACAACAATGCCACTCACTAGATCATAACAAAGTGAACAAGATGGCTCGTGATGAGACATATTGTCCTTTGACCCTAAATTTCAAAGGCCATTGCCCTGGTGTGGTAGCCATAGTGGGAATGTCACTTTTGGTACTTTATTATGAACGTGGTAGGTTGGCTCATGATGAGACCCCTATCCTTTTTAAGAGAATGTTTTTTTTCATTATTATTATTATTATTATTATTATTATTATATATTTATTTATTTATTTTTGTTATTATTAAGGGAGGCTCATCTACTCCTTAAGAGTTTGGGATGGTGTAAGAAGAGTAAGAATGCCAAGTAAAAATGTGGCTTACACTCCTTATTATGATATGAAGGAAAATTATCATTCAAGTATATGTATATATATAGGGAAAATAAAATAATTATGGTGGTTATGAATCATGAACAATAATAAGAAAATTTGAAAGAATCAATCCATAAACAATTTGATAAGGAATGCTAAATATTACCCAAAAAGAAGATAAGAAATGGTTTCCATGGTAATTAGAAATGATGCCTTTGAAAATTAGTTATTGAATTTCATATCCAAAGGGATAGCTAAATGTATAAGGGGTAGTAATAAAAACAACACACATTGTTGGTGGAAACAAAAATCGTTTCTTTCAAGTGAAATGAACAACAACAGAAACAACCGCAAAGGGAACAACCACTGTTAATTTTGAATGAATGATATTACCTGCAAAGGGAAAACAATCACAAGCAAGGGAAAGGCCGTTGTTACTTTCGAATGAATGACATTACCCACAAAGGGAACAACAATCACAAGCAAGGGAACAAAAAATAGTACTTTCGAATGAACAACATTACCCGCAAAGGGAACATCAATCGCAAGCAAGGGAACAACACTTGTTACTTTCGAATTAACGACATTACCCACAAAGGGAACAACAATGGAAACCAAGAGAACGACAACTATCCAAACGAATGACAACTATAGTTCTAGGAAGATGATGATGATATTCAAATTGAACCATCTAATTAATTAATTGGATACCTCCGGATACAAAAAAAATTAGCGAATCTAGGATTGATTAGTCATCAACTAAATATATTTAATAATTTTATGGGTGAGGTATTTAATGATCAGGGGGATAAAATATATCGGATGGTTTATAGTGTCATGCATTCATTTTTATTTACTATAGTCACAGTCGCACATATTTTTAGTGCAGTCGTCCGAATTTTTCTATGAAACATGACATATTCATCACCTATATAAAAACAAAGGTTTATGTTCGATGGATTTTTCAAAGTGGAACAAGAGAAATTTGGAGTTGGAACTTGAAAGATATGTAAAATTTATAAATAAAGAATAGATAAGAGTTATAATTATATTTTCTTTACAATCATATTCAACACCCTTTCCAATCTTTTTTCTCCAAAGCTCTTTGTAGTGACTTCCCTAGAAAGTAAAAACTTAAAAATTCAATCAAATATTCAAAGAAAAATATATACAGTATGTACAATGCTGAAAACAAGCAATTTCATGGAGATGAATCTGCTAGATTACCTTCCCAGCCAACTAAAATATGAACAGTAGGATCATTACTTACTTCTTGGCAAAAAGATTCTTTTGAAAGCGGTTGATGGTAGAGTCATAGTTGATGTCCATTTACCAGAAAAGGAGAACCAGACCCATCGATGGTAACTAAAGTGATAGTGCCATTATCATGGAGTTCCTTGATTTCATATGGTCCCAACCACCTTGTTTGCAACTTCGCAGGGAAATCCTGAAATATGGAATCATAAAGAAGTGCCCAATCACCTTTCTAGAATGATTTCTTTTTGATATGCTTGTCATGCCACCTAGCTCTCTGCTACTGAATAACAGATGTGTGATTAAGGGAAAACACATGTGCTTCATCTAACTCATTGAGTTGTTGTAAGCATTGTGTGTGTGCTTCCGTAACATCTAGTCCAATTTCCTGGTCCATTTTTACAGTCTTGATCTCAAATTCAATTGGAAAGATTGGTTCTTTGCCAAAGACTAGGTGATAAGGAGAGTTGCCAGTAGTGTTACACCATCTAGTGCGATAGGCCCATAAGGAATTTGGACGTTCGACTACCCAATTTTGACGGTTTGTCGAGTCTGCTTTTGTCAATATTGCCTCCAAGACTTTATTGGTACTTTCCACTTGTCCATTTTCCTAGGGGTGGTATGGGGAGGTAACCCTATGTTTAATGTGGTAATTGCACAGAGTGGCCGAGATTTTATGTGCTGTAAATTGCGACCCTCCGTCTGTTATTACTTCCCTGGGTAATCCATAGCCTACAAATAGTTCAAAAAGAAATTTAATTAATGCTTCCTCAATTGTGTTTGGAAAGGCTACTACTTCTACCCACTTAGTCATACAATCTGTTGCAACTAGTATATAAGATTTTTGGTTTGATTTTGGGTTAAAGAGGCCAACAAAATCTAGTGCTTGTTGTTCTTGAGTTTATACTTTAAGGATCTAAAGTATACCATCAAGGAATCCGAAAAGGTAGAGATAAATAATGGGTAAAAAGATTATTTTAAAGGAAAAAGAGATCACAGTTAGTTCCTTAATTGTCTCTGTCTAGCTTCCCATTGTTCTTGAATGCTAATATCCCTTTCAATTGAAGCCCATGAATGCTCAAGTTCTACCCATGTATTTGTTGTTTGTAAGATGGTATTGAATAGGTTTAACGCAATGCTCATTTGATCTGATAGACCGGGTTCTATATTAGATTGTGTGGTAACTGGAACAATCATGAAAGCTGAGGGTTTCTTCTTTGTAAATCAATTTTTTTTCCAAGGGTCGCAAATTTCTGGTTCGAATTAATAAAAATAGAACTTACAAATTATGAATCAATAGTATAACCGAAATAAAGGCCACTTCTAGTATCTGAGTTAATTTTAATGAATAAGATGTACATAATGAAGAAAGAAAAGGAAATATGTAATCATATAACAAAAAATGAGGCATCAATTTAAGAGGAATCTCATTTTAAGATAATACAAGAAAAAGAGATGATAACTTTGTAGAAGCATACAGTTTCAGAGTCCTAAAACATTCATAGGTCTTATATCCGTTTAAAGCTGATACAGAGGAAAAACTACAAACAATTAGATAATCTGACTATTTTAATTACTATAATAGAAATCACCACATGAAACACTTCAAACAAAAGTATGAAATAAAAATAGAATGACAGAGAAACACATAACTCAGGCTTGACCAGATCTAGAATCTTCAATCTATATTGTATTAATTCAGGCAAAACAAAGTTTTCTCTTTACAATCCCTCCAAAAAAAAGCCTTTTCTTAGTCTTGAAAATTTACATTTATACAAAACCACCAATCTTAGGACGGTTGGTGATTTCCTAACTCTTAGAGACTAACTATTTGTTAAAAAATAGATCCAAAACCATTTTCATGATCTTCTCCATTTTTCCATTTTATTGGAAGTAGAGCTCTTCCAAATAATACTTTTACTTTGCTGATGACTCTCTTTCTTTTGATTCAATACATTTAATGCATTTCTCCAGGAACTGTGTAAAATTTTTGGGGGGTTCTGGAAAATCTCTTGCCTCGAACAGATAAACCTTTCTCTGAATCTTAGAAAGACGGTCATCAAATCCTTTATCTGTAAATTTTATTGACTGCAGCTTTAAGTTAGGCTCAACTAACAACCTGTCCATTAGGGTGACATTGATTTTTCTTAGTTGTGAAATTTCCATTTGGATTTCACTCAAATTTTCCCTAAAATTTAATTGATGTCTTACAATATTGATTTGTCCCAAAAGTCCTGTACACTGGCCTTTTCCAATATTTAATGACCCTTTTTCTAGAAGATCAAAAACTTCTTCACAGTCATCTATGATTTCTTTGGCTATTCTTTTTCTTTCAGTTATGTTGGTTTCCCATAGTTTGAGCATGATGTCGCCTCTGATTTTCTCTATCGCTGATACTTTCGTAGTTTTGGATACCTCTTCACCTGTCAAATATATAATTGCATTTTGGAGATTAATCCTCACTGCTTTGGCTTCTTTTTCTCTTAGGATAATATTATCAAAGGCATTATCTACTTCTTGAAAGTAATTCTGAACAATTTATATCTTGGAAATCAATTTCTGTTGTTCAATTTCTATTTTTGAATGCACTTCTAGTGACTGGGCCTGGAAAGCTTTTAAGTCTATAATCTGATCTTCCATCGATATTAATCTAGCCTACAACTGTTCTGCGTGATCCTTTTGCTGAGTAATATGTAGCTGATTTGTTTGTATTTCCTGTCTCATTTCGTCCAAACTCGTTTTGGGTGATTGAACCTCTAACCTTTCGGCAACCCTTTTCTTCTCCAAGCTTTTACTCATTTCTTCTCTAATTCTGTCCTCAACATTCTTTAATTTATCTTGTAATTGTGCTATGATTTTATCACTCTTCTTTATCCTTGTTATGAACTTTCCCACGGTAAAAAAGTTTGTTGTTGCCATGGCTCCCATGGAACCTGCTACCTCTGTAGAGAAATCTTCTTCCTCCAAATTTTGTCCATCTATCAAGACTTTATTTTTTTTAACCATGTTCCCCTCCCTCTTATTCATCTCCTGTTTCAGGATGACCTTCCTTTTTCTATTGAAAAAATAATCGGAAGGAGGAATCTCATCTATGGGAATGGAGGTAAGGTCATCAACAAATAGAGCTCTCGTCTGTGGCAGTCCAAAAGTGGTCTGTAAGGGGGTTAAGGAGGCTATGGGACTCCCTATCTCTGTAGATCCTTTCCCTCCTGCTGCCTTAGGCATGTTGACATCAACCCTTGGTAATGAAGTGGGAGTAGGCTTACCAGAATTTAGAGGTCTCCCTGACCTTTTCTCTGCTTCAGTCTTTTTGCTTGGTGGAGGTCTTTCCATATCCTGTAGGGATTTTTTGGGATTTCCCTTCTTTTGTGCTTCCTGCTTGAAACCTAGTGGAATGATTTATTGCTCCTGGGGGAGGGTAATTTCTTCTCCTTGAAGTACTTGGGGAAAACCACTCCGTCGATGCTTCTGAAAGGTCCGGAAGCTTACTTGCAGGTCGGATGACAGTGTCTGTACTCTTTCCAACACTTCTTTATAAGATTTGGTCCCTTTGAACATGTCATCCCAAGGGGACTCCTCATGCTCATAGGCTTTCATATTGCAGTGTATCAAGTATTTATTCACTAATTGATAAGGGTCATGCCTTTTGTACTCAATATTTACCAATTTAACTTCTTCGAGTGCTTCTTCTTCCACCCTAGAATGTCCCAAATTTTGTAATGAAAATTTCTCAATGTGCACAGGGACGATTGGCCAAGATTTATTTTGATATTCCTTTAGCTCTATTCCAATACCGACTTTTACTATTTGGTGTGCTACTTCCCTACACACCAGTCTATCCTAGAGGAATTTTGGGAGCGCGTGAGGGGGGATTGAGCACCCGTAAACCCTGATGTAGGAGAAGATTTCTTCAATGAACCAGTCTGCTATTGGCTTGAGGTTGTTTGAAGCCACTTCAGAAATGCGAGGAGGGTCACAGCCGAAAAACATTTTATGCATTGGTATCACAAGAAAATGACAAATTTCGTAAAATGAATGTTTTGCATTTTCTTCCCACAACTCAGAGTGATATTCGTGAATGGGTTAAAGACAGGTTGTGTTCCAACTCCAATTCATCAGGGGGAATGGAGTCATAAAACAAATTGCGTCCATGATTTATGCTGACAGTAAAAGGCTGACCTCGGGCTCTTGCAGCTCTGTAATCTGAGACCTCTTTGGCTATATTATCAGATAAAATCATGTCCCAGTTGAAACTATATCCTTCTGATGCTTCTTCTAAAAAGGGCACCCATTCTGTGGGGAAATGAGAGGGATTCTTTTTGCAGAAGAGTCTGCACAACATCATGGCTACATAAACCATGTACTCATTCAAAGAGGCTATGGCATAAATTTTGTGGGTATCGGCCCTAAATTTTGATGGACATCTCCACCAACCTTTGATTAAATCAGGGTAAGTTTGGTCTGCCTCAGTGCATTCCTTTCTTTGGAATTCAGCTATAAATTTGGCATTGTAAATGAAATTAGGATTGGGTGAGAGTTTGTACATAACCTGGATATGTTCAGGTCTGAATGAACCAATAATGGCTCCTTGATCATTTAAAATGCTTCTTGTCAGAATATCAACCTTGTCCAAAGGCAAACTAATCATGTCGTTGTATGCCATGAGCCGTGGGCGTGTTGCAATTTTGTGAAGTTCTGATTCTGCTATGTCCCGAAGGTGATTCTCGGAATCGTTAGGGGAATTTTTCATGTCGCAGTCCAAATTTTCATAAATTTGTCTCCATGATTTAATTGATTCGATAGCATGTGGTGTGGTGTCTGATATGACATCTCCCTCTGGGCTAGAAATATCATCTGTATCTTCACTCTTCTTGGGTCCCTTCTTTGGTGCCATGACTTTTGTATTGGAACGAAAACCTGTCACAGAAGAGAGGCGTGAAAGCTTGGCTAGATGCGACTTACTTTTGATAGAAAAAGTGAGAATAAGTTTCAAAACACAGACCTCTAGTTTTCTTTTAACTCATTTTATGGTGAAAGTACTGACACAACTGTCAAGAATTTAATACCTTTAATGCGGAGAATATTTCTGAGATACGCATTTGTGCCGCAGAAATCATGATCTATCCGTTATTAATGTGGCTGTATTTTGGCAATTCTAAAATTAAATTTCAAAAAATATACTTTTGACAGAGACCGAAAAGAAGGTACCTACAAAGTTTAATTACCATTTAATGTATTTTTTAAATGAAGTTAGTTCTTTTTAAATTTCGGTATTGAGTCGTGGCTTCGTGTTTCGAGGTTTCGGGGATCACGGTTACAAGAGGTATGTCACCACTAAACCTTGAATCCCGAAATCGTGATGAGAATAGTTTTAAGCTTTAAATTTCGGTATTGAGTCATGGCTTCACATTTCGGGGTTTTGGGGATCGCGGTTACATGAGGTATGTCACCACTAAACCCCGAATCCCGAAATCATGATGAGAATAGTTTTAAATTAATCAAAATTAAGACTCTCTTTCACTTCTTTCGGGAAAATCAGAATCAGGATTTCACAATTCAAAATGTATTGAAAAGATATTGTTTTGAGTAAACCTCGAATCCCGAAAGATTAAAAAGATGGTTAATTAACTCCTTTGGGGTTTTAATTTATCGCGATTTAAAGTACTTTACAGAACGTTCGTCTAGACTTTAATAACACTTGAGCTTTCTGTCTTTAATTATAATGAAGAAATGAAATCATTTCGGGACTTCGGTACCAGTCTTTTGGACTGATAGTGAGGATTATACCTTATGAAAATCCGAATCCCGAAAGAGAAAAGTTTTAGTTTTAAAGGTGGAAATTTTCAAACCTAGATTTAATAGTGCCCATCTCTCAAAAGGTTCCACCACCACTTGCGGTTGAAGAGGAATTGTTTAGCCCTAATATTGGCTCATTAACCCTTAATTGGGGCATATTACATTATTAATGTTATTTTATTTATGTCGTATTTATTCCATTAGTTGTAATTCTACCTCCTAGTCTCCTATATATACCAAGGAGACATTTTCATTTGGAATCATCTTGTACTTGAACATTTATGTGGGGTAAAAGGAGGTTGCCCCCTCGAAGAGGCTTATTATATGAAATTATCTATTTGTGAACGCGTTGAGTACTTATTCTAAGGTTTTTTTATGCTATATTGATATTTGGTTCTTAACATATGGTATCAGAGCTCAAGGTCTTGGGGTTTCGCTACTACATCTGAGACACCTTGGAATTTTCGCTATAAATTTTTTTCTACAATGTTTAAAAAGGAACGACTTGGAGGATATTTAGTAGACAGATCAAGGTACGTTGGGTTACAATTTCATCTCTTGAGGCCTTACACTTTCATAGATTCAACCTGTGCAAGATAAGGTTCTGGAATCATCCTGAACTGAGTCATTGTGGAATTTTCGCTATAAAACATTTTATGTAATGTTTCAGACCCTGAAATCTAGAGGATATTCACAAAAATTAGTAAGGTATATTTGGTAAAATATTTCAGCTTCTGGGTCATCGTACATTTGTAGATACACCCTGTGGAAGATAGGGTATCTGACTAGTCCTATTGACTAGTCTCAAGAAGGTGTTCCAGGTACAAGAATCATAACTTCTTCCTAGAGTATCCAAATTGAGTGAGACTAGTTTCATTGGATAGTGGATAGTCTGTAGTATTTATGGTACAAGTTTCATAATTTTATATCAATTATTTTGTGCGGGGCATGCTATAAAAATGAGATCTCGTGGAAAGGAAAAAAATCAGCAAGTTGTGGGGAAGTTACTGTAAATTCCACTTGGCACATCCAATTTTGATCAAACCTATGGAATTGCAGAGAAGAAATATCATAAAAATACATAAAAGAATTTTTAATACCCAGAAGGGCTGAAACTTGGGAGATACAATAGAAGAAAGATTGTCTAGCAGAAACACCTCAAAATCAAGGTTCAAAAGTGATACTTGGCCAACATGCCACCCAAAAGGGGAACTTCTACACCAAATAAGCCTCCAAACAATCCTACTTGGACTCTTTATGAAGGTGAAGAAATGCCTAGGGACATAAATGATTTACAAAAGAAGATAGTAACAAAATATTAACTACAAGAGATGGAAGCTAAGTTGGAGGCAAAGATGGATGGTTTAAAAGAGGATATCATTGAAGTATTGAAAAATTTCGTAACAGAGAAGACACCTGAAAGTGAAAATGAATCCCATGAAATTCATGATGAGGACACAAGGAAGGTGAATCAAGAATGAAGAAACTACAACTTTGGGTTGAAGACCAACCACGTTCCTAAGATCGATATGAGGAAGTTTGATGGCAAGGACCCAATCACATGGATACTTCAAATGGAGCAATTATTTGATCTACATAATGTGCCACATACACAAAAGGTATGCATTGCTTCTTTATATTTAGAAGCCAATCAATTTTTATGGTATCGATGGCTTTGTTCTTGTAAATCACTCGTCATTTGGACAATTTTCACGAAAGAAATGATAACACACTATGAGGATACAAGGAGCAATACCTGCTTTAGCCAATTGATAAATCTCAAGCAAAAGGGTTCAGTTACCGAGCATATTGAGAACTTCCAAAGATTGAATATAAAGGTAACAGATATTCCAAATGAGCACTTGATTGATGTATTCATAGGAACTTTAAAGGATAACATTCAACATGAGGTTCTCCTTTGGGAACCCAAATCATTGGAGAATGCCTTTAAGGTGGCAAGAAATGTTGAAAGTAAAAATATGGCTATGGATACTAGAAGGAACAATCCTAACATCTATAGAGAGAACAATGCTCTTTCTTCTAAAACACCTCAACCTACAAGGTTTACACCTCAACAATTGGAGGAAAGAAAAGAAAAAGTTTTATGCTTTAATTGTGACAACAAGTACAGTAAGGGACATAAGTGTGGTGAGAATAAATTATTCTACATAGATTATGAAGAGGAAGAAGAAAGATAACAAGAACCATCTCAAGATGAAAATGTAGAAGCAATTTCATCTGAAGAGTTGACTCCCACGATATCGTGTAATGCATTGGATGGAATTAGAACTCCTCAAAAACTCAAGATTGAAGGATACATAAAAACGAAAAAGGTAATAGTCCTAATTGATTCTGGCAGTACTCATAATTTCATTCACTATAAATTAGCCAAAGCTCTCAATTGCTTTGCGTATCCAGCGCCGGAGTTTCAAGTAATGATTGCAAATGGAGGAGCTATCAATTGCCCAGGAAAATGCAATAAGATCAATCTTACTATGGGGAAATATGTAATGAATAGTCCAATGATTTCTATACCCATGGGTGGTGCGGATGTTGTACTAGGAATCCAATGCTTACAATCATTAGGAACATTGGCTTTTAATTTTCAAGAACTTTTCATGAAATTTTCATTGGAAGGAAAAGAAATTGAGTTAAGAGGTATCACGGGGAAACCCAGTAAAGTGATAATCTCTAATGGCATGAAAAAATTATTGAAAAAGGGGCATCAAGGCGTTATTGCACAACTATGGTCACTAGGTGTTCAAACATCTAAGCCATCCATTCCTCAAGATATCCAAGGGATCATTGATAAGCATTCTAAAGTATTTGAATATATTCCCAAAGGTCTTCCACCCACTCGAAATCATGATCATGAAATTCACCTAACTCCTGGGATTGTTCCTTCTAACATCAGGCCATACAGATACCCTTACGCCCAGAAGAGTGAAATTGAGTGCATGGTTGAAGAAATGTTAGAGGTTGGCATTATTATACCTAGCCAAAGTTCTTACTCTGCACTAATGGTAATGGTATTCAAGAGAGATATATCATGGCGTATGTGTCCAGATTATAGAGAGATCAACAAGATCACTATTAAAGATAAGTTTCCCATTCCC
>ML794364.1:70011-85203 GCA_009831015.1 Picea engelmannii | reverse complement strand
TTGGGGCATATTACATTAGTAATGTTATTTTATTTATGTCGGCTTTATTCCATTATACCTCCTAGTCTCCTATATATACCGAGGAGACATTTTCATTTGGAATCATCTTGTACTTGAAGATTTATGTGGGGTAAAAGGAGGTTTCCCCCTCTAAGAGGATTATTATCTGAAATTATCTACTTTTCAAGGCGTTGAGTACTTATTCTGAGGTTTTTCTATGATATATTGATATTTGCTTCTTAACAAGAATTTCAACAGCCTGTCCTGGTCGGCCCATCCTCTAACATCTATCACAGGTCTAGACGTACTTCTTTACATCTTTAAATATCAAGGGCAAATAATAACCCATCTGCAAAGCCTTATGTCAAGTCATACGGTTTTCATAGTGTCTACCACAGGGCTCATCATGAATCGCCTTCAAGACATCATGAATTTCATCCTCTCTGATACATCTTCTGATCCGAAGATCAGACCCTGTGTGGAAAATATATCCACCAATCCAGATGAACCGTGCACTACGCTAAACAATTAATTTCCTTTCTCTTGATGACAGGTGCCCTGGTAATTTCCCAACTTCCAGACAATTCGCCACATCAACGTACCGATGTGTTTTAATAGTTACATTGAACAAATCTTCATCTAGAAATTGGTCTTTGACTTTCAAAGAGTTATATGTCTTGGGTATACGAGACAAAAAATCTGCAACAAGATTTTCTCTCTCCAAATGATCCTTAATGGTGATATTGAATTCCTGCAACAACAAAAACAACTAAGTAACCCGTCCATTAGTAATTGGTTTGTTGGATAAATATCTAATGGCGGAGTGATCAATATATAGAAACACTGGATAACCTGTTATGTAGTGTCAAAATTTATTAATAGAATGAATAACAACTAAAAGTTCTTTTTCTGTTACTGTGTAATTTAATTCGACAAGAGTAATATTTTTGTTAATAAAGTAAATAGAATAATGATTCTTGTCTTCTTCTTATCCGAGGAAAATGCCTATAGCGACATCTCATGCATTTGAAGAGATGTGAAATGGTAACTTCCGGTTTGGTCCTCGCAGCACTGGTGCTATTGAAATTAACCTTTTAAGCTCTGCAAATGCAACATCAAACTTATCATACCACTAAAATTCCACATTACCAGTTAAAGAATGTAAAGATGAAGATATTATTGAAATTTTTTCTATGAATATAATATCCTGCACAGCCAAGGAAACTACACACCTCGATTTGTGTATGGGGATTAGGAAATTTAAGGATTACCTCTATCTTTGTTGGGTCTACCTTGATTCTGTCTGCAAAAACATAGTGTCCTAGTACCACACCTTCAGTCATCATCATATGACATTTCTCATGACTCAAACATAGCCTACTAGAAATGTAGTGTTCCAGTAACTTCTCCAGATTTCTTAAAGCCTGATCAATCCTAGTGCCATAAGGGGTAAAATTGTCCATGTAAAATTCAAGTCCCTCATTAATCAAATCAGAAAATATTCTTAAAATAGCTCTCTGGAATGTAGCTCGATCATTACATAATCCAAAGGGAAAGACTCGATATGCGAAGGTACCCCAAGGACATGTAAATGTAGTTTTATCCTGGGCTTCCAGATATCTAGGTGGTTGATACTGCTGGTGTATGACAGGAAGACTTGGTTTGGATGGAGGATATAATATAAGGTTCTTAATAGCACTTCCTCTAGAAATTGTCATGTTTCCTATGAAACATCCTATGTATGCATCTGGTGTTGCTAGACACGATCATCCTAATATTCATGAGTGTCCAAATAGTCTACTTCTTGGGTTAATAACTAGGAAATCAGTTGGGTATTCCCAAGAGTCAACTGAGATTGATATGTATTGTAATGTGCCATCCGGTTTAACCACCGATCTATCAGCCAATTCTAACCAAGTTGAATTTGGTTCGTAGGAGGTGATACCCAGGACATTATAGGTCTCAATGGTTAGAATATTTATGGTTTCTCCAAAATCCACCAGTGTATTTGGGAAAGAGAAACCCTATATCTAAACCATTACCATGGGATTTCCTAGGTCTGCATATTTGACTGGCTCCTGTTTTCCTAAAATTTGATCGAATAAGGCTCCTACCACATGAACAATTGATGGATTCTTAGTTTTTATTCCATGATTTTCCCCACATAATTCTTTAATTGTTTTCGCATAAATAGGAATATCTTGTATAGCCTGTAGGAGTGGGATTTTAACACATAAATTTTTTAGTTCCCCGACAATATCAAAGTTGGGATATACAGTTGGTTTAGCTACAATTGTTGGGACTGCGAGGTGGGATTAAAAAATCGTTGGTCCTGCCATGTATTTCAGAGATTATGTTGTATATGATATTGTCCAGGAAAGAAAGAAGAAGGATCTTGTAGCGTACATGAAGGACGGGCCTGGCATTGGTGAAATTGAGCCATCATATATACTGGTTCCATTTATTCTTCTTCTTCTTTAAAGAAAGATTTTAGTCCTGGAAGTGATGGAGATTGTTCTGTCACATGATCTTTGGCACAGATAGCGCAGGTTCAAACCATGTACAGGGGACATTCCCTTGGACTATGTTTATTCCTACACCATGGACAAAATATAGCCAATAAATGTTTTTCTTCTTCTTGTATTTGTTTAGCCTGCAGAACATCCAATTGCATATCAGAGTACCCAAAATGTCGGTTTTAAATTTTTGCAAAAGATTACCAATTTATGCTCGGGTGACAATCCCACTAGTAATGTTGCTACTTCTGGTGATGGGACCTCATATTCCTGATCTGGTCCATGTACTACCGTGTGAACACCTAATAAAAAATTGGACAATTTCATCATATGTTTCTTGATAAATATCACCTTTTCCCATAAAATTTAATGTCTCTACCCATTCATCCTTCATACCTTTTATTAGAGTGGCTTTAAGTACCTCACCTGGTAGTGCCCCGTAAGGTGATCTCTGAATGTTATATTGAAATATTTAAACATATTCTTCCAGTGTTTCATTTTCTTTTGCAACCATTTTAAAGATTTCATCCTTTAAATCCCTGGTTCTATAGTAGTCTTGGTATTTTGTAAGGAAGGCATGTTTCATTTCGTCCCATGAATTTATAGCTCCTGCCCCTAGTCCCATAAACCATAGTAAAGTTTCCCCGTTCAAAGTGGAAGGAAATAGCTTTAGTTTCTGGGGTTCATAGGTATAGTCATAGCCTCTACACAGGACATCAAATTCGAATAAGAATGTGTCAGAATCCTCTAAGATCAATCCATTGAAGGTTGGAATATTTTGTAGTGGAATGGCTTTCATTGGGGAATTAGCAATCAGATCAACTATAGGATATTCCAAAGTGGTAGTCTGGGCCTGGGGTCATGGTTTGTTTTGCTGTTCCATTTGGTAAAAAATGTGCCAATAACCCTCAGGGATCTCTTGGTATGGGTTCTCTACTCGGGGTGGATGATTACTTGGTCCCTTAGGAGGTTTTTCCACGATACCTATGTCTGGGATTCTAGGTGTTCCTTCTCTTGCCAGAATCACAGGAGATCCAAATTCAAATGGTTGTGCGTTTTCCTCAACAACTCCACTGGTCTCCCCTTCTCCTTCTCTCAAATTACAAGAATTTCCCTCGCCTAAAGGACTGGAAAGTGGAGTGTGTGTACTTTGGAAACTCTATTCAGTTCCTTCAGTTCCACTATGAACCTTAGTGTGAGATGCAGTTGGTGGTTCTGTTGCTTGAGGGACTCGAGTAGAACCTTTTCAAGGTCCAACCAAAGCTTGAGATTCATCCTTTTAGATAATTTCATCTATAAAAGTGCTCCTTCCAGGGGTTGCTAAGCCCTGGGATTTTGTAGTTTTCAGAAAGATTTTTTTTTTTCAAGTTCTTTCTTCTTATTCATACACACCGACACAATCTTTATGAACCTATGTAACTTCTATGCATCATTTGAAGGTAGGCGTTGGCACATGAATTTTACTTGTTTCCTTCGCATGTTCTTACCTTTCATTTTTAATACCTCATTCTTTCAAAGACGCAACCTATACTAACCTTGACAATATCCCCGAAAACGACGCCAAATGTTGGGTGTTAAATATGTTCTAAAAACAACCTTAGTTTAACATTAATTTTATCAACCGAGGAGTCATCTTCTTCTTTCAATATTGTCGGAAAAATCTATGAGGATAAGTTATAGAGGTTTAAATCGTGTAGATAGTTCATTTACAACAAATCTAGATTCATCTAAGTTACTATAATAATCAATTTCTTCACACATTAACTACAAAATATGAAACTAATGATTCAATCAAAAAGAAATATATTCTAAGCAATAACACACCCTGAAAAGAAACATCAATTAATTATTAAACTCATTCATCTATGCAGGAAACAACAATTTAATCTAAAAAAATGCCAATGAATCAATCTCTCAAAGAAAAGTGATTAATTAATCTATTCAAAAGGAACAATGATCTACTGAGATTTGAGAAGGAACATCAATTGCAAACTTAATGAAAAGAATGAACAAACAATAAATTAACAACAATCGGTAATTGAACAATTAGACAACAATCGGTACTTTCCAAATAAAACATTTAATGTCTGCGAATGGAATAACAAATTCATGAATCTATTCTAACTGCTGAAGGAAATATCAACCCCAGAATTACCACAGAATTGATAAAAATATAGATAAGGCAGTAGCTTCTGTCGACTGGGCCCACAGTGTTCAGAAGATACTGTTATGAAAAACTCAGTACATGGAAATGGTCAAAATGCTTGAAACTTCCATTAATTCTATAATTGATAAGTCATTTACAACTGGGTTGATGTACAAAGTATCAACAATTAGGAGATCAAAATTCTACTCACTCTCTATAGCTCACTCTCCTATACATATTATAATAAGACGAGTAAATTAAGCTATCCTGAGGATCGAGAGATCCTCAGGATTTCTTTTACTATTTTATGAAGATTCTGGGATAAAAACCAATCTTCCTTGAACCATATCGTGCTTTATTTATTTAATTTTCAAGGACCTGTGCATCTTTATTATCTTCTTGATTATCCTCAATTAACAACATTTTCTCATTTCTGCATAAAATCAAAACAATTCAAACCCAAAGTTTACAAAATATCTAATATTATTTAATATTATTTTCAAAAGATGTTTAATTATTTTCTTCCCTAATTACTTCAAACTAATAGAAAAATCAACAAAGAATATATCACAAATGAAAGTAACAACAAGAATATGTATACCTTTTTCTTACCCCAACAGACAACACGTGTATGTACATGACTGTCAAGAAAAAAACCCATGTATATGTGTCAAAACACAGTCAGGATAAGGAGAAGACTACGAAACTTAGAATCAGAATGAACAAAGGTTTTCAAGCAGTCATATGACAAGAAACTCAATATAAACAAGAGCAATCTATGGAGAAAAATACTCCAAACCCCGAAAAAGAAGATTATATCCCCAATATGTTCGCCAATTTTGTTACGAGGAAAATCTCTATATGGCTAGGGGTAAACCACAACAGATGGAAATGACTACAGAAATCAACTCTAATTCTAGGTATTATATATAAACAAATATACTAGCAAGACAAGATAAAATGCCTACCTCGTTCAGACGTTTGATGAAGTCCACCGTTGAGAACTTGAATCAAAGCAATACACCTGCAAATTGTCCTCAACAACCAAGAAACGAAATCATATGGTGATAATATATAATTTTAGCACACTCAATAGAATAATCCATCAACATTCATAACAAATATGCCCATGGAATAACAATTCAAATATTTTCAAGATATTAATTGGACGAGAAAAGATTATTTCTATTAAAATGTAATCAACAGAAGTGAACGAATTACAAACTTCAGTGTTGGCATTGTTCTGAACCGATAAACTAAGTCCCTTCCAGTTGGGACTCCACCACTTCAATCCTCCACCAAAGGTAATCTCATATAAGAGAGACAATGAGGTTCTCAATCAAGTAGGAAAGATCTTGGGGGGTGAACAATATGTTCAAACTTAAAAGGACAAAGGGATGTAGACTCAATATGAAGTGAATAATTTCTCCAGAGTAACTTTTCTCTCAAAGTTGAATTTTTATCCTCTTTTCCATAGCTCGGATTTGGCCCATTTGTAGTCTTCAAGTGGAACTGAAGGGTCGAGTCAGAATGTTTCCAGTATATGGAAGGTCAAGGATAATGGATCTTGTGACGTGACATGGAAACCTGATAGCATTTTTTAATTTTGGGCACAAATCTCGATGTACATGGGCAACCTGCGTATATGCATGTTGTACTATAGGTAGGGTGCATATATGTGGAAATATAATGTTTTTATATTTTGGATTTGCAAAAAGGGACTTCAAGTCTGCATAGGGAAATGGAAAAAATCCTTCTGTGAAAGTTTGCATAGGGTGAAGCAAATATTTCTATAACAATGCTAGCCAAGATCCCCAAGAACATTCATATACCTGATGTCCCATGCCACCAGCAACCATATGTCCCATACCACCTGCAACTGTCCTCAAATATCTTGTTGCGCATCATACCCATTGTAGTTCTTGATGGACTTTTTGATGACTCCCTTGATGCCACTTCTATATTCCTTGTAATGGAACCTCGTGCCTTCTACCATTCGTTGCTTCCTTGGTTACAATTATGACTCAAGTTGCATCTCTACTAATGACCTAGCTACACAATCTTGTCATGCATGCTTCACGAAACAGGCCAAGTTTGCACACTTCAAAATTCATCTAAGTCCCAAGCTTCTTGTGCTCCCAACTCAGTTGCCTCTCATCATCCTTTCTCTATGTTTGGCTGCCTCATACCAACACTGCAGAGATTTCTTAGTGAGGTGGGCCCAATAAGGTCTTCATAAGACTCCAACTGAAACATTACAATTTCATAAATCTGTCCAAGTCACTTTCCTCATGGCTCCCAACTAAATCCATCTTCCATTCTTTCATCTATTATCTATGCACCCTGCAATACCTCAGCATTAGTACACCATGCACATCAATATATTGCCAAGTATCCTACTGTTAACCGACATCCATATGAAATTTTCAATCCTCATTTTCAACCCAACCGACCCAACTTATCTTTGATAGTGCACAACACAAAGTTGGCAGGTGGAAAATGTATCCAACTGTGATCTAAACCATGCATGTAACCTAACCTTCCTTACCTATATGTTATATCTTCACCCTGTAATGTATTAGCACCAAGACACCATGAATATATATAATGCACAGCATGAAGTTGTCATGGTGGAATTTGTGCTCAACTTTCAGCATTGCAACCAAACTTCATTCTACCATCCAATTCATGACAGTGACCCAACTCACTGACTGCTCTTGAACTTATATGATCATTGTTACAATTATGTGACAGAGCTTCATTCCATCACCACAAAACTATATTTTCAATAACCCATGCTCAACACACCCAAACTGACCTTTCTCTCTTACTTGTGTTTTTGCGCTCTGTCTGCTCAACGAGATTGCCAAATTGTCCATTAATTTGGCTCTGATACCATATGTCATGGAAGTAACAATGGTGAAGATATTCACCGATCCATCTCTAACTTAGACCAAAATTAGTTTTGATACCATCTGTCATGGGCCTGGGGAGCCTATGGTCAAGCGACAGAATCACCCGACACTCTGAGTCACTGTGCATCACCACAATCATTTGTTTGACAACAAAGCTACACCAAACTACTTAATCCAAACTATGCATTACTTCATTACATATTTTTTTATTACTTATGTTATGCTGCATTATCTTATACTTAGTTGCAAAATTAAAAGAAACCATTCAAGAAAAGTAACAAGACAAAATGTACAAATGGGTGGCCAAATCGTCCTAAAACCCATTTCTTTATAATCTTCCAAAGAACTGAGCCACAAATCTTGTTACAACAAAAGAAAAAACATAGATCGCATGGCTTAGAATTACTTGAAATCTTCGTAGTTATTTTCCCTAACTCATCATCATCACAAACCTTCCATCATGACGAACACATCTACTCATCTTCCCATATTATGTTCGCAACCTTCGCTACAACTCTACGGTCATCCCTACCTCCTGCCAAGTTTGTGCTCCCTTCATATACTTGAACTTGACTCTCAGTTAGACTCCACTGTAGAGAATCCATATGTCACCACCAAGACTTCCACAGATATTCCACTACATGAGCGCCCATTTCTTTCTTGACCATCATCTGTGGTCTTTCTAGACCTGCGGAGCACCCATCGCAAGTTTCTGTTCGCAGCCTCAGATACAGTGCGATCTGCGACACTCTTTCATCTTCAAAAAATTTCACCCATACTCATCTCCCTTTGTCTAGATGAGCTCACCCAAACTTCCTTAGTACAACCGTCCCCAAGGCAACACAAGTTACCCTCCAGGGTCTGCCTGGCTCCTTGGGGAGGGAGCTCGCCCTCCTTCCTTGGTTGTTACCTCAAAACACCAATATGCGATTATGAGAGAAGTAACCAACTTTCCTTGGATGATTTTCCAATGCCTTTCTCACTTGGTTATATAGGTGAATGCCTTTCCTCCATGAAACACCTATCCCAACCGATGCACCCCACCTTTCACAAGTCGATGCACATTTTTCATCATTTGTCCACTTTCACAACTTGAGTCGAATCTTCAATGGGTTCATGCCCCTATCTCATGCGCACTCCAACCCAACCGATTTTTCTCTTTGGTTAAAGGTGCCCAACTTGTGCCTTTGTTTGTTTCCTTTCCCAATCACATCACAAGGCTTCTGTCCCATGTTTTGGGTGTTTATCTTACTTAGACGACCTGTCTCACTGATGGGGCATCCAAATATTCTATGGGATTCCATCCTTGGTTTCACATCCATCAAACCATCTCTTGCATGTTATGTTGAGTGTGCATGCCTTCGTCGCACCCAACTTGACCAACAGTTTGTTTCTTCAGTGGGGAGCACATGTCTTCATTGCATGCCCACCCAACTAGTTCTTCAGTCAAGTCACCACTTAACATTCATTGCAATTCATGACGTTGAATTCATACTTGGCATCACATTTTGCACCCAAGTATCTTGACTTAACTGAGCATCCGTCGAATTCTAAAATCATTTTCTCAAAAAATATTTTTTCTAAAATCCATGGGTGGCTTCATTTCATTGTAAATACCATCATGTTAGTTGTTTTTTTTTCTTTTAATAATAACTCCTTGCCTAATGGATAAGGCACTAAAATTGCAATGTTCTTGGAGCCTCACAAGGAGGTCTCCATTCCCTGTGGAGCCAGATGTTAGAACATAATATGTATAGGGGTCAAATGTTTTGTGTTTCTAGGTTTGAGTCATAGGGTCTTTTTATTTTAGGTTTTTTGAGTCATTCCTTATGTCATAAATTATGTTTGATTGTTTCACGAGTAAATAAATCTGACCATAGTCCATGTGATAGTCTTAGTGTCAAGATAAAGGTCATCATCATTAGAGAAATAGGAGTAAGTGTTGGTCAGACCCTTGGTTTAAAAAACCATCATTATCATGTCTCTTGTCTAAAAATGGGTGTACAAAGGTTCCTTATGTCGTATTTAACCGTTTGAGGGTCAAATCATGTGTCAAGTTAACCTACTGCAAACTCACCTGAAAGCTCACAACGAATCAAGAAAGTACCTCATGCACTAATCACACATCATTATGCTTTGGAAACATGGCAAGGAGTATCTATTGTTTTCAGTGCCATTTATTCATCATGTTCTTCAAGCTAGTTTCAAGAGGCAGGTTTATCAATTCAAATATAGCGTGTTGCAAATTGGTTTAAATTATGGCACTATGAATTGCCTGTAGTAGACGAAGGTGGATTAAAGGATTTCAAGAAACTATCGGTTTAACTCATGAGACGACAATTGAAACTTCAGATATACCAAGTACCCTTTTTAATAATCAATTTCATTGTCTGAAGGTTTATTATATTGGATTCTAGTCACTGTGATTTTTCTACACGCTATAAACTTTTGCATAGAATTTGTGCTACAAAATTCTTGCACTGGTCAAAATCTATAGTATTTGTACCCTAGGCCTTTGCATATCAAAGTTTCTTTCTTTATACCAATAAGATCAATTTTCAACTATTTTTTTCAGCCATGACGTTATCCACTGCATTTTCTTGTTAGTGCTATGAATTATATGCATTGAAGATGTTGCGAACTCTCTATTTTCTCACTTGACAAAACCCTCACTGATTGTTCTTTCACTTAGATCTGAGGTTTTATATTTTCAAAGTCATTTTTATTTTCAAATTTGGGGATTTGGAAACCTCTTTCAGTAAAAACTAGTCTAAGATTATGCATTGTAAACTTGATTGTGCGTTACAAACTGAAGGATCACACTACAAATCCTCTGTTTTAAACAAAATTGCCACAATTTTTTTCCTGACTGCATCCTCATACAGTTTTGGATTTTTTTCTTTCCTTTCATCTCCTACTTGCAGTCCTTTCATTCTCGCACTGTTGTTGTACATGAATACTTCATTCATTAAATCCTAAATTGTGCAAAATTCAAATAAAAAACCCTAAATAATCATGTTTTCATCATACATATGATAACAATTGTTATGAAAGGGTAATGCTAGAAAAATAGGATCCTGGAGCAATAAAATAAAGAAAATATGGAAATAAAACATAAAAGATACACAATACAATAGAGACACAGATATACGTGGTTCACCCAGTGTGGGCTATGTCCACCAGAGAAATTTATAGGTCCTTCCTTTTTATTATCCACCAAAATGAAGGGATACAACCTATAACACGACCACTGTAAGTTATTCTTATTTCTCTCATAGTATCCTCTCTCATAATACAATAATCACACACATACACAATCACAATACAATTACCTCATAAAAGAGGGTTGCCTTCTAGGGAAAAAATCCATAAAATAACTTCTACCGTCATATCTACGACCTTATAATGAATGGTCCAGATTGACTATGAAATTACAATATTTTACAAGGCAATTTTCCCAATATTTCGCTTCAGGGGTGTTTCCCCTGAATCCCCCACTCAGGGGGGGGGGCTACAAAAATTGTCATCACCCCCCCCTGGACCCCCTTGGCGATAATTGTGGGGGGGAAATCCCCCCCACACCCCCCCATTCAAGAATGGGGTCCAAGAACGGTTGAAACAAACCTCTGAATCAGGAAGATAATTAGGCCCCACAACAAAAAATCTCCCACATGTATACTAATCACAAAACCTCCACTTCTACTATACTTGCTAGACTATACTCCACCTTGGACCTGGAAAATTTCTCATCTTCACCTTCATTCTTGAAGACCAACTAAAATTGAGCAGGAACTCAATTTCTCCCTGGTTACTGCCTTTGTTAACATGTCTGCAGGATTCTGGCTAGTATGTATATTTTCCAACTTCAAATGTTCATCTTCCAAGACAGATCATATGAAATGGTATCTAAGATCTATATGCTTAGTCTTTCAATGGAAGGTTGATTTATTTGCAAGATGAATGACACTCTCGTTGTCACAATACAACCTGCTATTGTCTTGCTTCTTTCTCAATTCCTCCATAAACCTCTATAACCAAATCATCTCTTTACTAGCCTTTGTAGCAACAACATACTCTTCTTTCGTTGTTGAAAGTGAAAAAACCTTTTGCATTTTTTAAATCCAACTTATTGTTGTTCCACCTATAGTAAAAACATACCTTGTGGTACACCTCTTACTATCTTTATCACCTTCCATAAATGAATCAACATATCCCTGTAGAACAGTGTTTGAACCTCCAAAACCTAATGCATGAGTATAAGTACTTCTCAAATACCTAAGAATCCACTTTACCACATTCCAATGTTCTTTACCTGGATTGTCCATATACCTTCTCACAACTCACATTACATGTGAAATATCTGGTCTTGTGCAAACCATCACATACATCAAGCTACAACTACTGATGAATAAGGGAAACTGGGCATGTATTGTATCTTCTCTCGTGTCTTGGGACACATTTCCTTAGTTAATTTGAAATCGTTGGCCAAAGGTGTACTGGTTTTTCATTATGCATTCTAAACCTTTCCAACACCTTCTCTATGCACTCACCCTGAGTCAATGTCAATTTACGATTTTTCATGTCTCTTGTTTTTCTCATACCAAGGATTTTCTTTGCAGCACCCAAATCCTTCATCTCAAATGAATTATCTAATTTCTTCTTGAGCACATTTATATCCTATATATTAGACCCTTCAACAAGCATGTCATCTACATACAATAGAAAGATAATATAGCTTCCATTTTCTAGCCTTTTAAAATAAACACAGTGATCATAATGAGATATTTTATAACCTTGTTCTGTCATAAACCTATCAAACTTCAAATACCATTGCCTTAGAACTTGATTTAGGCCATACAAGATATTCTTCAACATGCATATCAAATTATCCTTTCCTTTGACGTCATACCCATGTGGTTGTTTCATATAAATCTCTTCCTCCAAATCCCCATGGATAAAAGTTGTTTTTACATCTAACTATTCAAGATGAAAATATTCTACTCCCACAAGACTTAAAATAGTCCTAATATAAGTCATCTTAACAAAAAGAGAAAATATTTCATCAAAATATATACCTTTCTTTTGTGCAAACCCCTTTACAACAACTCTATCCTTGTACCACTTTTATCCTCCATCTTCTTCCTTCAACTTGTAAACCCATTTATTCTGCAATGCTCTTTTTCCTGCAGGAAAATGAACCAAGTCCCAAGTCTGGTTATTTACCAAGGAATCCATTTCCTTTTTCATTCCTTGATCCCACTTCTTTTTAGTGTCTACATGCATTGCATCTTCATAACATTCTGGTTCACCAGAATCAGACAAAAATAAATAATACAATGAAGGAGAGTATCGTTCAGGGGGTCTACTTAACCTGTTAGATATTCTAACAACACTTGCAAGAGTTTGAGGTACCTATTGCTCCTGTTGTTTTACATTTTGATTTTTTGGTACCTTTTGAATTTCTTTTTCAATGATCTCATCAAGCACTATGTATTTTGGTTTTTCTTTTTCCTGATTCTTTCCACACAACTGATCTTTGTACATGACCTTCTCATTGAATATGACATCTCTACTCCTAATGATTTCATTATTTTCATAATCCCATAAGCGATAACCAAATTCATTAACACCATATCCAATAAAGGTAGACTTCTTGGATTTTGCCTCAATCTTTGTTCTATTTTCTTTATCGATATGGACAAATGATTCACAATCGAAAGTCTTCAAAAATGAATAGTTTACCTTTTTACTGTCCATGCCTCCTTTGGAATTCCACCATCCAAATAGATTGAAGGTCCTATGTTTATTAAGTAAACAACAATATCTACAACATCTTCCTAGAACTGTAAGGGCAACCCAACATCTTGTTTATCCTTTCTGACACAACATTTTCTTGTGGTGTTCCTGGAACTATTTTCTCTCTATGAATCGCATGGTATTAACAATAATCATAAAAAATATTGTTGCAATATTCACCTCCGTTGTCTGATTTGAGACACCTCAACCTTTTGTCTGTCTCATTCTCAACCAAAGCTTTCCATTTCTTAAAAGTATCAAAAACATCAGATTTTTGTTGAATGCAATAAACCTAAGTTTTTCTAGTTGCATCATCAATAAAAGTAACATAATAATGAGAGCCACCCAGAGATGATACCTGAGCTGGTCCCCATACATATGTATGCACAAGCTCTAACCTTTCACTCTTATTTTCTTTTCTTACTCAGAGAAATTTGACTCTCTTTTATTTTCCATAAACACAATGCTCACAAAAATCCAAATCAATTTAAGATTTGGTAAAAAAATTCTTTTGTGAAGTGTCTGTGTTATCACTGAAATTTCGTCTGCACATGGCGAAAAGAACTCCACATCATCAAAACAACAATGAAGTCATTCATGGTACTGAATTAAGTTCACAGCACTCCAGAAGGGTCAAAAACTATACAAAGTAACCAAAAATTGAAGGGTGCTTTACAACAGCTTGATGCGCGCGCATATGCGCGGGACAAAAATGTGTTGCTAGCGCATGCGGGCCCGACGCGCGCCTGTCAACACAAAAACCCGCGCATCCTCTAATACGGCACATTAATTGCATAATTCGTCCTCCCGACCGCCTATGGACCGGCCCCCAAGATGATTTGACTCTCAAATCAGGTCGGCTCTGCAAATTCGGCGAATTAATGACCTAAGTGAACCCTAAACAGGTCTGTGTTCACACCGGAAGTTGGTTACGTGACCGCCTAGAAAAATGATATAAATAGCCGTGAAGACTCACTGTTTTAGTAGAGAATTCGAAGCAAAGTTACACTGTCCAGATGATTCAGAGCTCAGTCTTTGGCAAACAATCCATCAGCGGCCTAACCCAGAGTTCTTTCACCACTCAGTTCAGTTCTATTCATTTTGTAAGGAAAGCATTGTGTTGAGGGCCCAAAAGGACCTTCCGCTGGAGGGAGAGGGAACCCCTGTCTCTATCTTCAGCGTGTGCTCTGGTTTCATTAATAATACCAAGCCTTGAAACCATTGATGACCCCCTTGTCTTACGTTTGATGTTTTTGTTTATTTTCGAATTGTTATTTGCTTTCAGCTGTTAGTTAGATTGTATTCAATTTTGTTTTTTGTTAACCCCTTGCTGCCACAGATGTTCTGCCCTGAGGAACCCAACAGGGTATGCAGAGCGGTCTCCATTTTTCTCACTTGGTGATCATTTGAACGCGAACAGACTGGCGACTCCGCTGGGGATTTTAGGTAACAAATTCTCCCTCAATTGGGTTTAATTCGCTTTCCTTTTGTTGTTTTTAACTTGCAGGGACTCAAACCGGCTTTCGCCGACCTGTTAACCGGTCGATTCACAGCAGAATCGAGAGAATCGGTGATTTTTCTCAAGCGCGCGGGTATTTCACCCCACAGGCGCGCACATGCGCTGGAACTGTCATTTCTTTGCCGCGCGCACGCGCCTCTGTTTATAGTAACAGGCGCGCATTGGAACAAAATTTTTTCATTGTAAGGTTTTGATGTGGGGAAAGTCAGTCTCCTTTTCAAAAATGATGTATGCATGCTCTAAATACTGCACCACTTAGACCCCTCAACTTATAAAGGGGATAGTCGAACAAACATAGGC
>ML794364.1:59024-69911 GCA_009831015.1 Picea engelmannii | reverse complement strand
CTCTTGTATAAGTTAAAGAGATATAAAAATCAATACTACCAGTACATAAATACAATGTACCTACCTTCTCTCCTTTTTCTATCACTAGTGATCCTTTGGTGACCCCTCACACCTTATCTATAAATATAGATATCCAACCTTCACTTTCCAAATTTCCTATTGAAATCAAATTTTTCCTTAGATATAGAAAGTGCATTACCTCTTTCAAAAACTGTTGGTTTCCATTCTTTTTCTTTATTTGTACTTTACCCATTCCAACAATTTTACATAGTGCATCATCACCCAAATGAACCTATCCAAAATAACCTTGAACATAATCTAGAAAAAATTTCTTATGGGGCATGGCATGAAATGAAGCCTATGAATCTACTACCGAAGAATCAAAAATATTATCTACAGAAAGAATCAAAGAATATTGTAACACATCACCTGTTACATTTGTTTTCTGATTTTTCTCCTACTCTCCATCTCTTTGTTTCTTTGGAGCTCTACATTCTTTATTCAGATCTCCTTTCTTTCTACAATTCCAACACTCTATCTTTCCCATTATGGATTTGGATATTCCCTTCCTAGAATCCTCACGGTTCCCTGAGCCCTTTCCTCTATCCTTTTTTCTTCCTCTGTTCTCCACTATCAACACATTACCTGATGTGTCACATGTTCTTTTCTATCGCATTTCCTCTCCAAGGATAACACCAACAACATCATCAAATTTTAGAGTGTTTGAACTAGAGACATAATTATTACATTCGTGACCAATCCGTTCCATATTTTTGGCAATGAGCACAAGATTAGAAGATCCCTAACCTCATCATAAAATTCTACTTTTACATAACTTAGTTGATTAGTAACTGTATTAAATTCATTTAAATGATCTGCAAAAGACCCACCTTTTGACATCTTTATATTAAATAATATCTTCGTTAGAACTACCTTATTGGACGTCAAGGGTTTTTCATATAGTTTATCCAATGCGTCCATCATCTCCTTCGTTATCTTTTCTTTTGAAATATTGAAATCCAAAGTCGCTACCAAGCTCAGTTGTATCATTCCTAGTCCCTTTCTGTTAAGAACATCCCATTCTTCATCTTTCATGGTCGTTAGCTTTTTTTCTATTCTTCCCAATGGTAGGAATAAATCTTTCTGATATAAATAATCTTCCATCTACATCTTCCATAACTGGTAGTTTTGGCCGTTAAATTTATCGACCCTAAACTTTCCATCTTCCGCCATTGCTCCCACTCGAAACAGGAACCCTCTTTTCCTGTGAGTTACCTTTAAGTCTAATACAAGTTTTTAGAAATATAGGATGGAAGAGAAATAAAATAAAACAAATGCAGAAATAAAACACATAAGATACATAATAAAATAAAGACAGATATGTGTGGTTCACCCAGTGTGGTCTACGTCCAGTAGAGAAGTTTCTAGGTCCTTCCTTTTTATTATCCAACAAAATGAAGGGATACAACCTACAACATGCCCACTGTAACTTCCTCTTCTTTATCTCATAGTATCCTCTCTCAGAATACAATAATCACACACATACATAGCCGCAATACAATTCCCTCATAAAAGAGGGTTTCCTTCTAGGGAAACAATCCCTAAAATAACTTCTACCGTTAGATCTTCGACCTTATAATGAATGGTCTCAATTGACTAAAAAATTACAATATTTTACAAGGCAATGTTTCCCAATATTTCGCTTCGGTGGCACTGCCCCTGAATCACCCACCATGGGGGGACTATAAAAATTGTTAAAGCCCCCCCTAGACCTCCCTAGAAACAGTTGTGGGGGGAAATCCCCCCCACACCCCCCATTAGGGAATGGGGTCCAAGAATGGCTAAAAAACACCTATGAATCAGGAAGATAATGAAGCTCCACAAGCAACCGATAAAGGGTTTTTGAACAACTATCATGGAAAATTAACAAGTTAAGAAGGTTCACAAAGGGGGAGAAATTGTCACGGATGAGCCCCATGAACTGCAGCTTATAAATTCTTGGTTTTTTGTGAGAAAATGAAAAGAGGACATCCTGAGGTTTCTAAATAGTTTTCACTCAATTTTAGTGGGGCAAAGACTAAGCTGGGTGCATTGGAATTTGAAGTCTCAAATCAATCTATTTCTATAGGCACAAAGATACCTACTTATGCTCAAAAATGGTTTAAAGCCACGTCTTTGAATTCTACATTTTCCAAGGAATTCCTAAAACCTGAATATCAAGGAGACAAACTATCCAAGGGAGTGCCAAGAAGTCATGTGATGGAGTATTTTTTAAAAAATCTCAAAGGTATTCAAAGGTATTTCACTTGTGAAGGGAAGTTTAATATGGTTTATCAATACCATATCAGATTGTTACTACAATTCACTGGGAAAGAGTCCATTGACCTCCCCTTTTATCTGTTCAAGAGTATTGGAAAGATGTCAGATATAGTCCAAGCTAAATCCAAGCAAGTGGATACTATTGTTTTTCACTTTGGTTTAATCAAAATGCGAGTATTGCAAGAGTTGAACAAGACCAATAATGATTGGGATGTTTTCCTATCTACATCAAGGTTTCGGGCAGATGTTTCTCACACACCAAAATAAAAAAGACAAACACCTACTCATGTTGAGAAGACTATGCACTCAGAGTCAAGTAAAAAGAGGAAGATGACCATAAGGGATAATTCCATTTATTCTACCTATAAAATAGTTGAAGGTCCCTCACAAACTACTGATAGAGAAGTTTCTCATGTGGAAGAACCTATACCTATGAATACATCATCTAGTAAAGTAAGGATTCCTAAGGGTAATAAGCTTTTATTTTCTCCACCTATTGTTGTAGAACCGGTCAAGCGTAGAATACCTCTCACTAGATCAACAACTAAGAAACATTTTCCTATGGAAGAGGGTACATCAAAAGGCTCAGCTCAACAAAAGTATAAAAATTATCCTTCCAGGAAGCAAATAGATATTATTGACATCAAATCCCCTTATCATGAAAGAAATCCTACTTTCAAAAGACTCAGGAGGCAACTTAAAGATACAAGAGCTGAAAACGAAAAATTGATGGAGGAAAACCTGGAGGCCCAAATAAAGATGAAGAATACTCTAGATTTATATGAAAAAACTATTGATAAATAAAGATATTTGGCTAATAGATGCTTACCTCTGCATAGGCAACTGAAGAATGTGTATAGGTAGAAAAGAGCTTGCCAAGCTGAAATCAGGAGGTTGAAAGAATAATTGCAACCATTCAAGGAGCAGATAGAAAAAATAAATTTGGATGTGTTAGCTCATGTGGCTAATAGAAGAAGCACCAGGAAAATATGAAGACGTGACATCATTTCTACATCAACATCAACTTTTTTCCATGGTTTATTTTATATGCATAATTATGACCCTCATCAATTATTTTTATCTTAAATTGTTGTTAACATATTCATATGACCTATGTAAAGGCTAATTCATGTTTCAGAATATTGTAGCAGGTTCTAAAAAGGTTTCTCAGGTTTTTTTACAAGTTTTAACAGTTGAAATCAATTTTGAATATAAAAATGCACCTACAAGAAAGTTTGTATTGCGTGTTGTCAAAGGCAATGAAATGGTTGTTTTGGGACAATTTGTAGCACAGGTGTTGCAAACTGGTTTTCACGAGGATTTTTGAGTTGATGAAGAATACTAGATGTGAGATTGAGTTTGAATAAGCTCCTCAAAGATCATTTGGACATCAAGGGCCACCTACCTCAAGGATATACCTTCAATTAATCCACATGAAACAAGTTGTCAATGGTTTCCTTCAATGATGTCAACAGTTTCCTGAAATATAACATTCTTGTTATATTTATGTTGTGCACCTAGTGCCACGCCTCTTTTAGGCACGAGATCCTATGTAGAATCTAGGTGGCAGATTCTAGATATATTTTTGGATGTTTTTCTATTTAATATGTATTGTAACTCCATGAGAGGGTTCAATGGCCATAATGTGATACTCTTATCTTTATTTTTCAACTGTAACAGAGTTTCCACACTGTATGTATCATATTTAAGAATCTTTAATAGTGAATGATCATTTTGTTCTCCTACTATCACATCTGTGTTCCTATCTCACTTTGATGCTAGATGTTGATGAAGGATTCATCGTTATGCTTGTTCTTTACTACAATACATGATTTATTATTTGTAATCGATGCAAGTATTATCAAAGTTCTGTCTTGTTGATTAGGAGGTTCCTACATAATGAGACTTCCGCTATATTTGTTTCAGAACTTCCTGATGTAAACTGATGCATGTATTTCACATTTTCTACTAAGTCTTCCATCTTTCCATTTGATATTCCTAAATACTGATATGAAACTATTGAAGCCTTGCTTGTTGATGTGTATTTCATGGAGGTTTTGTGTTGATATTTTTAACTGAGTGTCTCACCCATTTGGTACACATTGAAAACATTATTATCTTTAATAAACCTACAAAGTTTCTAATGGTTATTAGGCTCACACCTACAACATTCTAGGTGAGACTTCTAGTGCTAATATTTTTGGCGTCGTTGTCAGGGAGGTGGATTGAAGATATTTCACTGGGTTGTATGACAAGGAAAATACTGATTTTGTTGGTTTATAGAAATTAGTAAACAAAATGACTGCAATGGTGCACCTGGCTACTCTAATGTTCATTTGTGGCTCCCAAGAGAAGGCATACGAGGGATAGCCAATAGTCACTTCTAGCTACACCTAAACCCGATCCAGAAAAAATCATTAGGAAGGGAAAATATTTGCAAGGACCCTCCCCTTCTAAATATTCAAGTATTTATAGAGACCTACCTGACTCTGTTTTCCATACACACCATTCGCAGTCTCTAAGATTTCTCATTTACCTGAAGTTGAAAATCTTGTAAAGTCAAAATTAGAATATTTTTCTATTGAATACACACCTTTTTCTCCTGACTTGAAAGACAAAAGTTTAGAAAGCCTTGATTTTATTTCATCTCTTGAAATTGTTAAGTAGTTTAGACTTGAAAGTTTGGATGATTTCCCTTTCTTAGGTTCCCCAACTCCTAATTCATTTAAATTTCCAGTAACCAAAGAATAAGGAACCTCACTTTCTATTGAAATCTCCTCAGCTATACCCAAGTCCAAACCAACTTCTGTTAAGTCTGAATCTTCTTCACCCCACACTCCTCCTTTTTCAAAACCTCCTATTATACAAATTGCATTTTCACCTGCAAAATTACCTCTTACTTCTCCCAAGAGTCAAATTCCTCATTTTCCAAATCAAATAGAAGGAGGTAATCCTCCTCAGAACATCATATAAAAATTGTTGGAAAAGGGTAAGGAGTTTTCAAACAACTATCATGGACAGTTAGAAAAGTAAGAAAGTTCACAAAGGGGTAGAAATTGTCAGGGCTAAGCCCCATGACCTATAGATTATAATTTATGAACCATTTTTCAAGAAATTATTTTGACAAGGAGTCCAACCTGAATATCAAGGAGACAACCTATCCAAGGGAGTGCCAAAAATTCATATGCTGGAGTATTTTGACAAAATTCTTAGAGTTATTCAGAGGAATTTCACTTGTGAAGGGAGGTTCAATATGGTTTATCAATACCATATCAGATTGTTACTGCACTTCACTGGGAAAGAGTCCATGAACATCCCCTTTTATATGTTTAGGAGTATTGGCAAGATGTTAGATAGAGTCCAAGCTAAATCCAAGAAAGTGGATACTAGTGTTTTTCACTCTCATTTAATCAAAATGCTAGTATTGGAAGAGTTGAAGAAGACCAATATTGATTGAGATATTTTCCTAGCTGCATGAGGCTTTCAACCAGATGTTTCTCACACATCACAATAAAAACAAAAAACACCTACTCCTGATGAGAATACAATGCACTCAGATTCAAGTAAAAAGAGGAATATGACCAGAAGGGATATGTCCATTTAGTCTACTAATAAAATAGTTGAAGGTCCATCACAACCTCCTGATAGAGAACTTTATTTTGTGGGATAACCTGCAGCTATGGAGACTTCATCTAGTAAAGTAAGGTGTTTGAAGGGTAAGAATATTGTCTTTTCTCCACCTGTTGATGTAAAATCGGTCAATCCTAGAAGACCTTTCACCAGATGAACAACTAAGAAGCATATTCTTATGGAAGAGGGTGTTATCACTCTGTAAGTTCCTAGAGGTTGTTATGAGGTAAGAAGAAACTTATCAGAGGTAACCTTAACCAACTGCTTCAAAACTAGAAGCTAGCCCTACCATTTTCAGAGAGGGATCTCTCTGTGAGTTCTAGATTTGTTTGAGTTTTCAAGGATTTTAGGCTAGTTAGAAAGAATATAACTGAGTTGTTGGTATTGTTTTTGAATGAAGTGTATGAATATCAATTACGCTTCCATTGGGCTATGGGGTATTTTTTTAAAAGATACAAGTTAAAGACAACTTTACAAGATTCGTTTCATAGGGCGAGATAGTGGTAATGCTGGATTCTTTAGAAATAAAAATGGTGTATTGCTGAAAAGGTGAGATATCAGTTAAAATAAAAAATAAATTAAGAATTTTTTTTGTTATAACATCGGAGGAAAAACATTTAAATCTGTAAAAGATTAAGAACAGAGTACACAATGGTAAATTCTGCAACTTTAACTTCTTTTAAAGATTAGACTTTTGAAAGGCAATATGATAACTGAGAAAGGAAAAACTTGTACGCAGACAGAGGGAACTTCACCAACAATTTGACACACAGGAATCCTGTGAAACTTCTCTTTGTATTACTGGAATAACTTTTGATACAAATTACAACAACCAGAGCATGATCGAGCGTAAAGATCAACAACCCCTCCTACTTCTAAGTGAGAAATATTTATAATAAAAGTTACAACGACCCTGTCATTAATGATCAGGACGTGAAAGAGTCTGAGTCTAACTAACTAATCTAACAAGATGTGGAAATGCAGTAACTGATGATGATGTGTTGAATATCTCATGTTGATTTCGGCGAAGACCATTGTTGAGTCATTCAGATGACCTCAACTGTGCTGTACAATGAGCTAGATGCTGAGATGGATGTTGAGGTGGATGATGCTTTGCCTTTACTCAAATCAAATCACACAGCTCATCCCATATATGTGTGTTTGGGATGGTAGTTTTCAATAACCAACGGTAAACTTCGTCCATCTCGGTGTATTTAGAAAAATTTGGCTTGACGATGAAGACATACTTGATCTCGTGTTGAATGTCGAGGTCATGTTGCAGAGTCTCCAAGAATTCTTTGCTGGTGATGCTGCCCTGTATCCCTGAAAACTTGGAACTGTCTTTGGCCATGTTTGCGATCCTTTTCTTGTAATCAGACAAAGTCATTAGTTTATCATTTAGGTCACATAGATCAGGAAGACCCTTTTTCTATAAGGCTTCAATATTGCTAAAAAATCTTTGAACTCCAATGTCCATGTTCTGAGCCTTTTCCTCCAACTATAACATCAATCCTCTTTTAGTCAATACTCTTTTTACCTCGAGGATGGTTTCTGTTCTATGTTCGACTTTGAATTCTTCCAGCTCTTCTTTGGTTTTGGAGTTCAGAAACTGGATGATCTCATTAGTCGCTGAGAGCATATCACCCAGCTCTATTCTTATCTTGTCAATGGCTTGCCTACTTTTTAACACCAGATCATGTTTCTCGAACATGATTTGCACCATGGGCCAAATTTCATTTATGGATTTTGCAATATCTGTCCATATGTTTTGCTTAGCCTCTACTAATGTCTTGCCTACCACTGTTTTTTTTTTTGGAGTTGTTTCATTTCAACCTATTAATCTCTGTCTCTTGCAAATTCATTTCCCCCATGGACTTTGCTAGCTCCACAGTTTTTTCCAGCAATGTCAATGGGGCTGTTGATGGAATTTTTGTTGTAGTGGTTGTTGGAACTGTTGTTGTACTTACTCCTGCAATGGGAACTGCACTCAATGGGATGACTTCCATTGGTGTCATTTGTTCCTTTTCTTTCAATAATCTTTCCAACTCTATCTCCATTTCTCTGAGCTGTGCGTTGTGCTGCATGATAAGCTTCAACAATTCTTCTTTCTCATTTTCGGCTTCAGCAACCTCTTTAGCTTGTGAATCCTCTGTTGGTGGCAATTTCAATTGTTTTCTCAAATATGCAATGTCAACATTCTTTTTCTTCAACATTTCCTCTGTTGCTTTAACATTTCCGGGATCGTACCCAATCTTAAGCACCAACTCCTCTAAGGATTTTATTTTATTATCCTTTTCAAAAGAGGATATCTTCTCCAACTTCAATTGGGTCTAAACATTGCTTAAAGACACATGTAACTTAGTTGTGGTAGAGGAAACATGTGCTAATGTGGAGAAGACCATTTCTCCAGTCTGTCTGTGCAAATCCATCTGGTCAGTTGGATGGACTTGTTTAGTGTCAAAAACAATAGTTGACCTCTTGTAGTCAGTGATCTCTTTGGGGTGAGGCACCTGTGCTTGCAGGAATGCCAGATGCATTCTTCCTTTATCTGTATCAAAGGATGACAATAGTATGTGCTATGCTGTGGAAGTTTGCTTCCAGAATTGGGAGTAAGTGCTATTAGTCAGCATCTAGTTCTTCTCTTTAATCATATCATATTTCTCAAATATGATTATAGGTGCAGATCCTTGTGGAGTTTGGGTGGTCACAACTATTTATGTATGCTTCTTTGAAGAAGAAGTTGACACCACCTACTGTCTTCTCTCAATCACTGTGGAAGAGTAGGGCTCTTCCTCACCAGACATGTGAGTAGCAGGAGTGGTTTTGGGTTTCTTGTTGTATACTCAGAATTCTTCTGTTGATACCTCAGTGATTGAAGGTGAATCATCCTTTCTTGGCCTTTTTTCCTTGGGTATCTGAGGAGTAGCAGTCGGTGAGATAGATACTGAAAGAGATTCATGTGGCTCTGTATCTACCAAAGTATTTACTTTCCATTCTGTCTGGTTCACATATTTTTCTATTTCTGGCTTGAGGGTGTGGGCATAGGGTAAAATTTTGTTCTTGGACCTCATCTCTGCAATGATGCCACTGGGGTCATATCTCTAAATAAAACTTGTGCTGAATTTCATCTCCTTCAACAATTTGTCTGCCTCTTCCCCAACAGCTCGACTGTTGCAGATAAATGGGCCTATTTGTCCTATGATCCTCATCTACTGTTTTTTCCTCAGAGACACAAAATGGATGTCATCTGAATTTATCATATGACGAATATATTCCAGTGCGAATATTCGAAAAGGCACATACTTAGGCAACTTGTATGGAGCTAGTTCACACCCATACACTCTGATTTCCGTGTGATTCTAGTATAGAAACCAAACTCCAGTCATTGACAGATCTGAAAGGTGTAGAACTCTTTGAATTTATTCATTGATCCTTGGCTCAGGTCTTCCACTAAGCATGCCTACAACTGGAAGATAAAACAATTCAATGAATTGTTTAAAAGTGAACTTAGTGGAGTTTCTCTTGTGCAACGACGTCCATAATGTGACTTCTTGACGTTTTCCTTCCTTGTCCATGTTCTGCATTGAGAAAGAGAACCTATCCACCTGAAAAAAGATGAACATGTAGGCCAGGATGGATGAGTACTAGAACATGCCCTCTATGGCGAACTATGAAAACTGCTCGTGAATGTTCTTCGCCAGGAAAGTGTTGTAGTCAAACTGAGTGGTGGAGTTTTCCTCGGTAGAGAAAATGGACAAAAAACCCAATATAGGCTCATCCACGCATGCGTCTGAAAAATAACCAAGCAGACAACAGAGTGATGAAATGACTTGGTTTTCCTTTTCTGAGAACATGGAGGAAGGATAGGGGGGATTTGATTTGGGGAACTGAGAGTCCTGTGGGAGAAAAAATTCAAATATCTGGGCTCTTTGAGGAAAATATAATTTCTAGTATAACTCTATTATGATTTCGAGATTGAAAGGGGAGGCAGATTCATTTCTAGGTATCTTCATCATCTGATCAATGGCCTATGGCATGATGAAGAATAGAGTTTCTCCTAATGACAAGACTATGTATCTCTGGTTGGGAAGGTAATGCGCCTGGCATTTTAGGGAAAATTCAGGGAAATGATGGACCTGGGGAAAAGATATAAAGGAAGATTGGATTCCTAGACCTTGATTTCGTCGTTCTGATCTAAGAAAGTTTCTTTGAGCCATGACTGCAACTCTGCAAAATCGAATTCGCACCTTGTGTCCAATATCAAATGATCTTTATCAGCCAATGGGATCTTGTCGAGGTCGACATGAGGTGGGAGGAAAGGATTCTCCTCGGCTTCTGCTTTCTTTGACTTTGGCGCCATTGCTATGAAGAGTACCTACAATTCAAACAAAATTTTAGTGGTAATGGCTGTGGCTGGATGAAGCGTTGTAGAGACGGAGGAAAATGAATCTCTTGGTACACAGGGAATGTGAATGGAATGGGAGATGACCGAAATGAGGTTGAATTTGAGTGGACGGGTATCCATTTGGGCGAACAAGGATAGGTCATATGGACAACAGGTATGTGGCCAGTCATAAATGGCCAACGGGTCATTTAGAGCGTGAGAGTGCAGGACGGAGGATGTCTGAAGTGTACCTCTGGTCGACGTGTGCACTGGTGATTGGAAGGCGAACAGGAAAGATATGACCTGTAACAGTTAAATGGATGGGACATGATGATGGGGTCATGACGTGGAACTTATAGAGGGTGGTGGTGAAACATAACATTGATAGGTATTAAAAGTTTGGAGAGGGGGAGTTTGGATGCGATAAGGTGACGCCACGTTGCGATGGGGCCCACCTGGATTTGTTTCATTCCGGACCCCTCCATTTTAGTTAAAGGCAAAATAGTCGGGGGAGGGGGTTTGGGATTCCTTGCTAACCACTAATCTGGGCACAT
>ML794364.1:18235-41320 GCA_009831015.1 Picea engelmannii | reverse complement strand
GCTCAGACACTACTACTCGTGCAAAGAATATAACACATACCCAACACTTGTGAAATATGTTGACAAACCTTTGATGAACAATATTTGCAGAAGCTATCATAAAATAATTTTATAAGGATGAAATAATTATTGTAACAACTTCTAGATGGGAAGCAACCAGAACAGATAGAAACAAAATTAAAAAGACTCAGAGGGAGTCATATTCGAAGGAATTCAATAATAAAAAAGAAACCAGAATAGGGTTGTGACACTTTGCAGAAAGCAAATATAGGTGCAACAGACAAAAGCACGAACTCTTTCAGATAGAGAGAATTGATTACAAAATTCCAGAAGCATGCAGTCTTAGAATAAAAACAACAAAGTTATAGATATTGTTCATTCAGGAATGAATCTGGGATTAGGAGTGATCTAATCCCCAATGATATGATCCATTGAATAATATGTGAAGAGTATGAAGTATATGTCCAATGTTATTCATTGGAAGTAGTAGCCATGATAAGCATCACATGTTCAACTTGACTCTAGAAGAAGTCTTCTTCGAAAGGAAGCCTTGAATATCCTTGGTTGTCCATCCACATTTATGTTTCTATGAAAAAAGGAAGAAGTTGGAACCTTTAGGAAGGAAGGGAATGGAATCTACAAAAGATTCCATGGAATCCAACGTTGAAGAGGAACAAGAGGAAGAACATGAATGCTCCAAGAAAGAAAGAAAATCCAAAATAACAAAATTGAACCAATTATTATACCGAAAATCATAAGACTACAAACATTATTTGAACCCACTAGAAGAACTCAAGAAGAAGGAATGGAAGGAAGTTGTGATGAAAAACAATTATCCATGGGTTGGATTTTACATCAAATGGATGTAAAGACTATTCTTCCCAATGGAGTAATTGAAGAAGAAGCATATATAGAGAAACCTCAAAGTTTTGAGGTACACCAGAAAGAGACCCATGTATGTAGATGGAATAATACCTTGTATGGATTCAAACAACTTGGTGAAGAGCCCCTCATGTATAGCATAAGTGTGGTGAATAATTCTTATGACAGAGGAAGTGTATCGAAATGGTTCTTCAGAAGTCCAGGATGATGGATTGAAAATCCATGGAAAACTCCCATGAAGTCAGATCTGAAGAAGTTGAGAAGACTCTGATCTAGTAGACCCATCCCTATATAAACAATTGAATGGTTCATTGATGTATTTGGAGAATACTCAGCTAGATATTTGTTTTGCTGTGAAAATAGTTCTAGGTGGAACCTAGACATGAGAATTGAATAATTCCAAATCATGACTTGAAATGTATTTGTGGGATGTTTGAGTTAAGATATACAACTACATGGATTTATCAATTCAAATTGGGCAGGAAGTGCAGATAACAAAAGAAATGCCTCTTGGATATGTTTCAGTTTGAGCTTTTCCATGATATCATGGGCTGGTAGGAAATAGAATTTTGTTGCACTCAACACTGCAAAAGAATAGTATATTGCATCTTGTGATGCTTGTATGGAAGTAGTGTGGCTCTGTAAGCTGATTTTTGTATTGTTTGATCAGATGTTGGATTCGACCATGATATATTGTGATAACCAGAGCTGTGTGAAGCTCTCAAAGAACTCGTTGTTCCATGATAGGTAGAAGAACATTGATATCACGTACTATTTTCTCTGTGATAAAGTCCAGAGGGGAGAATTATTTCTCCAGTATATCTCCACCGATGAGAAGATAACATATATTTTGGTAAATCCTCTATCCAAGATGAAACATTTGCATACTTAAGGGACAAGTTGGGACTCGTTGAGATGACTTCCTTATTGGAAAGGGAAGTGATTATTCCCTAGGTTGGGAGGGATCACTGATATTTTATTAATATATGGACAATCATTTTCTAGTTTGGAAAATGGTCCAGGTTGGGTAGTCACTTTCTAGTCTAGAAAGTGGTCCAATATTTTTTATGGACAATCATTTTCCATCTCGGAAAATGGTCCAGAACGGACAACAATGGTCCAACAGATTGTTGATGTACCATAGACAACGACTCCCCTTGTGGAAAATGTGGGGGAATGATCTAGGACAATCATTCTCCTTGGAAGTCACTCTGAGAAGTGGTCAAGAAGAATGGTCCTTCTCTCCGGTCAGTCATTATTTTGAAGTTCAAAATTGTGAGCAGTTTCTAAGAATGGTATGATGTAGGAGGTTGTGCAGCCAGACAATCATTTCCATTGGAAATGGTTCAGATAGTCATTCCCTAGGGAAGAATCATTCTCTCTATCTTGAAATGTGAATCATGCCAGAACAATGTCCCAGTTAGGTTGAATGGTCTAGGTTCAACAATCAAGGACAGTCATTCCCTAGGGTAGACTCATTTTCTCTAGGTTTCACTGTGAATTGTGCCAAAACAATGGCCCATTTAGGTTGAATAGTCTAGGTTCAACAATGATGGAAAATTGTTCTTTTATTCTTGGGAATAATAGTTAAGACAACCATGGATGATGTTTAACTTTACGAGGGAATATGATCTTCCAGATCTCACAAATGTGAGTGGAGGAATGGCCGAGATGACTCAGTTTATATCATGACATTGTTGATATCAGATGATATGATTTTTGTGGAGAATGTATGTCTTTGGACAATATCTATATGCTACTCTGATGGATGTGATCCACTGGTAGTGACTATGTGTCATTGGTTAGTAGTTGTGTGCTAATACTAGTAGTTGTGTACCACTGGATAGTAGTTGTATACTACTATGAATAAACACAATTGTGTTCTATTGGATGGCATTGTTCTGATTCCCATGGAGACTATCTAATAGGATAGTGATGATGGTGCTAGTGATTTGATCATGAGATAATATGTGTTCCTATGATGATGCTACTGGTTGAATGATTTGTTTTTTATCAAGACCATTTCCTTTAATACCTCCCTAGATAGGAGGGAGTGTTGATATTACGGTAGCTGCGGGAGGTATTAACCTCTACATGTAACCTTTGATGAGACTAGAATATTTTGGGAAGTAAGGGAAACCCTAAAACGTTAGATAATAACCCTATAAGACAAGTCAGTTCAAGAGAATAAATAATATTAAGTTATTAGCCTCCAGGAAGAGAAGTCAGCCTAGTTAAGTGACTTGGAGTAGTATAAATAAACGACACTAGAACTCATTTATACTCACTCACGCTCACAATTGCATAAGGACAAGTGGTGCCCATGACTCGAGGAGAGATATAGTTGTTGCAGTAGTGACTTGGTCTTTAGTTATGGTTTTGACTTTCTACCTTGGTTATGGTTTGGACTCTCTGCTTGGTATGTTAGATTTGGAGAGAAGTACGCTACCATGGTTGGCTATTGGTTCTAGGGTTTGCTTCCAGAATTATTCTATCTATCAAGGCTAAGGTGCTCGGGGGTGGTCTTTGTGCCTATGGTTGGGTAACAATATTGCTATATTGTCTACAGTGAAAAGAGAACACATATTATATCTAACATGGGGTGGGGGGAGTTATTATGTAAAACATATTATGAAGGTGGGGGCGCGGGGATTTATTATGTTTTATGAGGGTGGGGGTGGGGAGATCTATTATGTAAAAAATATTATGAAGGAGGGGGTGTAGGAAGTTATTATGTAAAACATAATAACTCCCCCTACTGCCACCCTCACAGGGGGAGTTATTATGTAAAACATATGATGAGGGTGAGGGTGCAGGGAGTTATTATGTAAAACATAATATATTTTACATAATAACTCCCTCCTTTGAGGGTGGGGGTGGGGGGAGTTATTATGTTTTACATAATAACTCCCCCTACCCCACCCTCATATATGATCATATATGAGGGTGAGGGTGGGGGTGGGGTGGGCAGAGATATTAGGTAAAACATATTATGAGGGTGGGATGTGAGGATGGGGGTGGGGGAAGTTATTATGTAAAACATAATACACCCTCATATATTAGGGTAGGGGTGAGGGAAGTTATTATGTAAAAAACAATATGTTTTACATAATAAATTCCCTCACCCCATGAGTTATTATGTAAAAAAATTTATGTTTTACATAATAACCCCCCCCCACCCCCACCCTCATATATGAGAGTGGATTATGTTTTACATAATAACTTCCCCCATCCCCACCATCATATATGAGGGTGAGGGTGGGCGTGGGGGGAATTATTGTGTAAAACATATTTTGTGTTACATAATATGAGGGTGGGAGTAGGGGGAGTTATTACATAAAACATAATATGTTTTACATAATAACTTCCCCCACCCCTACCCTCATATATGAGATATAAGGGTGTGGGTGTGGGGAGTTATTATTTAAAACACATAGGGTGGGTGTGGGGAGTTATTATTTAAAACACATAAGGTGGGTGTGGGGGGAGTTATTATGTAAAATATAATATGTTTTACATAATAACCACCCCCACCCTCACAACCCACCCTCATAATATGTTTTACCTAATAGATTTTCCCACCCCCGTACTCACATCCCACCCTCATAATATGTTTTACCTAATAGCTCCCCCCACCCCCTAATATGTTTTACATAATAAATCTTCGCACCCCCACCCTCATAATATATTTTACCTAATAGCTCCCCCCACCCTCACCTCTTGAGTGTGGGGGTGAGGAAAGTTATTGTGTAAAAAAAATTATGTTTTACATAATAACTATCCCAACCCACACCCTCATATCTCATATTATGTTTTACATAATAGCTCCCTCTACCCCCACCCTCATATCTCATATATGAGGGTGAGGGTGGGGGTTGGGGGAGATATTATGTAAAAAATACTCACCCTTATATCTCATATATGAGGGAGGGGGTGGAGGGTGTTATTATGTAAAACATATCATGGATTTATTATGTAAAACATATTATGTTTTATATAATAAATCCCCCTCCCTCATATATGAGGGTGGGGGTGGGGGGAGTTATTATGTAAAACATACTCACCCTTGCATCTCATATATGAGGGTTGAGGTGGGGGGAGTTATTATGTAGAACATATTATGTTTTTAATAATAAATCCCCTCACCCAACCCTCATATTGGTGGGGATGAGAGGAGTTATTATGCAAAACATAATATGTTTTACACAATAAATCCCCCCACCTCGACCCTCATATATGATGGTGGGTGTTAGGTTATGAAAAAGGTATAAATATCTTCCTTTTTCCCACATTTCATGATATCATATTGATTGACGTTTTGGTTATATAGGACTAAATAGAATAAAAAATGAATAATATACTCTTTAGCGTTGTTGTTGAAGATTAGATTACATAGATCCTAAATATGATTGGAATTGTCTAGTTTTATTGTAGGATTGGTTAAATATTGTCAAACCCAAGATAGAAAAGGGAATCTTGAAGATGCGCAAGCTATTGGAGGTTGAAGACTTTATGGTGCAAGGCAGTTTTGAAGATGATCGAGTTGTTTATTATAATAGTAAAGCGATCCTGAGGATCTCTCGATCCTCAGGATAGCTTAATTTACCCAGATTATTGTAACATATAATGGGTAAATAGATCTTGAAAATAAGTAGAATAATTGCACCCAAGAACTCAGAACGTAGAATTGCCATGCGTTAGCAGTTTTTGTAAAATGTTGTACCAGCTATGAAATCAATAGAATCTTCTAGTGGTTTTACCATTTCTATATACTGAATTTCAAATAGCAGTGCTTCTAAGGACCAAGGGTCCAGTCTGAAGGAACTACTGTTCGACCTGTAATTGTATCAGTTCAATCTCTATTTTATGATTTGATTCTCTTTTACAATAGTCAAATGAATGCATAAGTGTGCTGATGATTTCATGTCAATTGCAAGAAATAGATATTCCCTGAAGCATTCGATCATTGTTGTTCCAATTCCTATTACTGATATTTCATGCGTGACAGTTCCTCATAAGTTCACATTTGTTGTTCCTTTCACTTAGTTTACATTTGTTGTTACTTTCACTTAGTTTACATGTGTTGTTCCTTTTACTTAGTTTACATTTGTTGTTCCTTTCTGTTATAATATAGTTGTTGTTCCTTTCAATAGAAATACGATTGTTGTCTCTTTTCAATTAGATTACAGTCTTTGTTTCTTTCCATAGATAGAGTAATTCACCTTTTTCTTTTCAGCAATTTGATTCATAATAATAGTCATTTCTGCAAGTCTTTATCTAGATTCAATTACTTCTCTTAAAATGAATTCAATAGATTAATTAGTTCCTTTCCATTGCAAAGCTTTAGACTTCAATTCCTAGAATATTTAATGAATGTTTGAGGAACTTGATTGTTGATAAACTCAGATTTTCTTTCACTACACGATTTTAGCCTCTACGAGCTATCTGCATAGACTTTGTCGATATTCTTTGAGATAAAAGACAAATCCTCGGGTTGATAAATTAATGTTAAACTAAGGTTATTTTTAGACATCTTTAGAGCCCAACATTTTGGCGTCATTTCCGAGGAAGAATGTCAAAGGTAGCATAGATTGTACCTCTGGAGGATGAGGTATTGAAGACGGAAGGTAGGAACCTACACAGGCAATAAGTAAGATGGTTATACCAGTGCCTACCTCCAGCTGACGCATTAAGAGGTTGCATAGGTGTTTTTTTCTCTTTTGATTTTCCTTTTTGTTGTGTGAAGCGTGTATGACTAAGAAGAAAGATCTCAAAAAACCAAAACCCCCACCAAAAATTACCAAAGCCCGGGGCTCGGTGCTCCCTGGAAGAAGCACTTTCATAGACGAAATCATCCAAAAAGAAGAATCTCAAGCTTCGGTTGGACCTAGAAAAGGATCTACCCGAATCCCTCAGGTGGAAGTTTCACCAACTGCATCCCACATCGAGATTCATAGAAAAACTGAAGGGACTGAGCAAAGCTTTCAGAGCATAGATATTCCACCCCTCAACCCTTTAGGAGAGGGAAACTCTTGTAATCTGGAGGAAGGAGAAGGAGAAACTAGTGAGATAGCTAAGACAGACCCACCACCTGATCCTGAATCTCCTGTGAAAGAAGAAGGCATACCCGAAATCCTAGATAGAGGGAGTACAATAAAATCCCCTAGAGGATCAGATAACCAATCAATTCAAATAAAATATCCGGATCAAGAAATCCCTAAATATTTCTGGCATATTTTTTATCAAATGGCACAACCAAATACACAAAGTCCCCAGACTTCCACTTTGGAATATCCAATAGTTGATCCAATCGCCAATGCCCCCATGAAGGCAATTCCCCTACAAAACCTGCCAACCTTTCATGGATTAATCTCAGAAGACCTGGACGCATTCTTATTTGAATTTGATGTCCTATGTAGAGGGTATGATTACACCTCTGAACCCACAAAATTAAAATTGTTCCCCTCCACTTTGAAAGGAGCAGCTCTACGCTGGTTCATGGGATTAGGGGGAGGAACTATAAACTCATGGGATGAGATGAAACAAGCCTTCTTAATAAAATATCAAGATTATTGTAGAAACAAAGACTTAAAAGATGAAATCTTTCAAATGACTGCAAAATAAAATGAATCATTAGAAGAATATGTCGAGAGATTTCAATATAATTTACAAAGATCACCCTATGGCATGTTACCAGGTGAAGTACTTAAGGAAACTCCGATTAAAGATATGAAAGATGAATGGGTAGAAACATTGAATTTAATGGGGAAAGGTGACATTTATCAAGAAACTTATGATGACATCATCATATTGTGCATCAGGTGCTCAAGAGGAAGTTCATGAACCAGATTAGGGATGCATACCCCCCTCACCAGAAATAACAATATTACCAGCAGAGGTGTTACTTGAGCTGAAGTTGGTAATCTCTTAGAAAACTTTAAAACGGATATTCTGAGAACTCTGACTACACAATTGGATGTGTTGCAGGCCAAACAGAAAAAAATAGAAGCAGAACAAACATTGGCCATATTTTTCCACAGGTGCAGAAGAAAACATGGTCCAAGGGATTTCCCTTTGGACGCGATCCAAGTTTGCGCTATCTGCACCAAGGATCACGACACAGAATAATTTCCATCTCTTCCTAGACTGTAAGTTGTCTTTAGAGAAGCAGAAGAAGAAACAGAGCCATTATATCTAATGGCTCAGCGTCGTCAATGGCAGAATCGACCTCCAAATACATTGCAGGACCCTTCCTCTTTCTTCTCTAGACAGTATAATCAACAGCAAGCTCCTGGTAGCACATGGCAGGTTCATTCATTTACTAATCAAAACTGGCAGCCCCAACAATACCCACCTGCAAATACCACTTGGAAAAACTAGCCCGTTGCAAATCTTGCCTGTCAGAATCAGCCAACTGCAACTTCCACTTGGCCTAACTCACAATATCCCACCTCACCCTAGAAAAATTCAAATAACAACATCTACCCTTCACAATGGCCCAACATGACTACCCAAAACCCAAATTGGAATCAGAATTGGCAGTGCCCTATGGGGATAAACAACCAACCCATGGGGATGGCCCCTCAAACTCAGCCTACATTACAAGCACCATTCCAATTGTCCCAAAATCCATAATCCCAATTGCGCCCTCAACTACTAGCCCAAACTCACCCAAATCCAAATAACAAACCGACTCAGCTCGTCTAGATTATGGAGAATGGAGAAGGAGAGATCAACTTGGTAGGGTTCAATGAACTACAATTGAGGTCGGGATGAATAATCTCTCCTGAAGAAAATAACGTTTTTCAAGAGCAGGAGAGTGAAAAACAAGCAGCGATAACACCTTAGACTGTGGTAATAAAAGAATAAATTGAGCAGGGAGGAAACACAGTTGAATCACAAGATCCTGATAAGGATGCAATGCCCTCCCCTTTGTTCCCCGAAAAATTGATGATAACAAAACTGACCGTATATCCCAACTTCGACATTGTAGGGGAACTCAATAATTTATATATCAATATTCCACTCCTGCAAGCTCTTCAAGACATCCCAATCTACGCAAAAACAATCAAGGAGCTATGTGGGATAAAGCCCATCAAAAAAATTAAAAATCCATCATCAATAGTCCGCGTGGTAGGAGCCTTGTCTGATCTAATTTTAGGTAGACAAGAACCGGTTAAATATGCAGATCTGGGGAATCCCATAGTGACAGTTCAGATCCATGGTTGTTCTTTTCCCAATACACTAGTTGATTTGGGAGCAACCATCAACATCCTGACTATGGAAACCTGCAATACCCTAGGTTTTAACTCCTTCAAACCCACAACAATAATGCTGCAGTTGGCAGATCGATCGGTAGTTCGACCAGTTGGCACATTACATGATATAGCCATCTTCGTCGACTCTTGGGAATGTCCGGCGAACTTCCTCATCATCAACCCAAGAAGTGAACTTGAAGGGCATCCATTGATACTGGGCAGGCCATGGCTTGCAACAACATAAGCATACATAGGATGTCGAATAGGTAATATGACAATCACTAGAGGGAGTATCACGAAGAACCTCATTTTATATCCTCCTGCTAAACCAAGTCCAACTTTCGTATATCCACAATTTCCACCACCGCGATACCCAAAGAGGGATTTACGATCCCCTCTTATGCAGGAAGAAGCCCTCAAACTTAAAAACCAGCTAGAGGATGGCGTAATTAGTGGGTTTATCAATAATTTGGCCACCATGAGAAACCCGACCTGCTAGATGCTCCAAGTTGTTCTAGACTGTGAAGCACAGGGAGACCTGCTGGAAGATTTAATGGAACAACAAATTCCAACTACAGTCATTCATAACAGCAAACCCGTTGATATTGCACCTGGGAGGCCTCTAAACATCCATGCCAATTTAGATGAACAACAACAACAAAAGATAATTCAAGTCCTCTCCAAATACCAACAAGATTTTGCATGGGAATATTCTAATATGAAAGGTATTGATCCGCAACTCTGCACACACCACATTTATGTTGAAAAAGATGCCCGACCTATCCGACAGCCACAGAGAAGATTAAATCCTCACCTCAAGGATATCATTAAAGAAGAATTACAAAATCTTTTTGACATAGATTTTATATATCCCATCTCAGATAGTTAGTGGGTTTCCCCATTAGTGATCGTCCCAAAGAAAAATGGGAAATGGCACATCTGTGTTGACTACAGGGAACTTAACAAAGACACTCAAAAAGACCACTTCCCTTTACCTTTCATTGACCAGGTCCTGGATACTTTGGAAGGAAAGAAATTCTTTTCTTTCCTAGATGGTTTTAGTGGGTACAATCAGATTCAGATTGCCCCAGAAGATCAGGATAAAACTACATTCACATGTTCCTAGGGCACTTTTGCATACAGAGTATTACCCTTTGGACTTTGTAACACTCCAGCCACTTTTCAAAGGGCCATTCTGAGAATATTCAATGATCTGGTCAGTGAAGGACTTCAAGTCTATATGGATGATTTCACTGTTGATGGCGATGACTTCAATCAAGCACTGAATAACATGGAGAAAATACTAGAGTGGTGCATTGCGACCAGGTTATGTTTAAGCCACGAAAAGTGTCACATGATGATGACAGAAGGTGTGGTACTAGGGAATTATATCTCTGCAGATGGAATTAGGGTAGACCCAGCAAAAATAGAGGTAATCCTTAATCTACCTACACCACACACACAAACTAAGGTACGTAGTTTCCTTGGCGCTTCAGGAGACTATCGTAGATTTATGGAAAATTTTGCAAGAAACGCTGCACCTTTACATTCTTTGACTGGTAATGTAGAATTTTAGTGGTCTGACAAGTGTGATGTGGCATTTGCAGGACTCAAAAGGTTGATCTCGACAACACCGGTGTTGAGGGGGGAAAATTGGAAAATACCATTTCATATCTCCACCGATGCATCAGATATTTCCATAGGCGCTGTCCTTGGATAGGAGGAGGACAAGAAACCCTACGCCATTTATTTTATTAGGAAGAATATTAATCCAACTGAACTTAATTATATAGTAACAGAGAAAGAGTTTTTAGCTATTATACATGCCATCAATAAATTTTGTCATTATATAATAGGCTATCTGGTCATTCGGTATACCGATCATTCTGCTATCAAATATCTGGTTAATAAACCAATTACTAATGGACGGGTCACTCGATGGTTGTCACTATTGCAGGAATTTGATATCACCATCAAAGATCGACTCGGGAGAGAAAACCTTGTCGCAGACTTCCTATCCCGCATACCCAAAACAGACAACTCCTTAAYTGTCGAAGATCGATTTCTAGATGAGAATTTGTTTKCCATTACTACAAAGCCACCTTGGTACACTGATGTGGCAAATTACCTGGTAGCGGGAAGATTACCGGTACAAMTTTCATCAAAGGAAAGAAAAYTGATCGTCCAACATAGTGCACGATTCGCCTAGATCAGTAGATATCTCTTCCATACAAGAGTTGATCTCCAGATCTGCAGATGCATACGAGATGATGAAATCTACGACATACTAAAAGCCGGACATGATGAGTCCCATGGTGGACATTTTGCAGATCACAGGACTGGACACAAAATTCTGCAGATGGGCTATTATTGGCCCTCAATATTCATAGACATGAAGAAATATGTCCAGACCTATGATAGTTGTCAACGGATGGGAAAACCAGGTCAGGCTGATGAAATGCCTTTGAAAGCACAAGTAATTGCGGAACCATTTGAGAGATGGGCACCAGACTTCGTTGGCCCCTTCAATCCAAAGTCAAATCAGAAGGACTATATTCTAGTCACAATGGACTACATGACTAAATGGTTAGAGGAAGAAGCCTTACCAAATGCAACAGAAGAGGTAGTCATCAAATTTATTTTCAAATTATTCGTACGCTATGGACTACCAAGAGAGGTAATTACTGATGAGGGGTCACAATTTACAGCTCATAGAATCACCACCACCCTGGATAATTATTATATCAAACACAAAATTACTTCTCCATACCATCCACAAGAAAATGGGCAAGTCGAAAGCACCAATAAAGTCTTGGAGGCAATCCTGACAAAGACTGTCTCAACAAATAGACAAAACTAGGCTTTTGAGCTCCCAAATGCCTTATGGGATTACCGCACAACATGGCATAATACCACTGGCTACTCTCCTTATCATTTAGTCTATGGCAAAGAGCCCATCTTCCCAATCGAGTTTGAAATCAAGACTCTAAGGATGGCCCAGGAAATCAGACTGGATATTACAAAAGAACATAAACAATGCCTTCAACAACTCAACAAATTGGATGAAGCACGCCTATCTGTTGTAGAGCGCATGACTGTTATTCAACAACAGAGAACGACCTGGAATGATAAGCATATAAAAATAAATTATTTAAAAAATGTGACTGGGCGCTCCTCTATGATTCCAGATTTCAGGATTTTCCGGGAAAATTACAGACACAGTGGCTAGGACCATACGAAATCAATGAAGTCCATTATAATGGCACATACACGTTAAGCACCATCGACGGGTCCGGATCTCCATTTCGGGTCAATGGACACTGGCTACGACTCTATCATCAGCCGCCCTCAAAAAAATCTTTCTACCAAGAGGTAAGTAAGGACCCTACTATTCAAATTTTGGTTGGCTGGGAAGGTAATCCAGCTACCCCAACTCCATAAATGTTGAATTCTATTGACACTGTACATACTGTATATAATTTTGTTTTCTATAGATTTTATTTATTTATTATTATTATTTTTTACAGTCATTCGAGAAAGTAAAAAACTAGGGAGGATAATTGTAATGAACTCAATTAGCACTCTTTTTTTGTTCCGAACTCCTGCTTCATCTCATCACCCATACCATGTCTTTCATAAAGAAATGAATGTGTCATGATTTAGCAGCAATAATTGGGCAACTATAATGAAATTCATAACATTAACAAACCATCCATTACTTAATTTTGAAATAAACCAACTCATAAATGAATTTAGTTGATGAGGAATCAACCTCGAATTCAAGAAAAATGCATTGCCAGGTTTCTAAAAATTACTTATTCAGATGGTTAAAAATGAAACAATTAATGTTCCTTTTGCGCGCCTATTGTTCCTTTGAATGGAACAATTGTTGTTCCTTTTGTGCGCCTACTATTCCTTTGAACGAAACAATTGTTGTTCCTTTTGTGCGCCTGTTGTTCCTTTGAACGAAACAATTGATGTTCCTTTTGCGCGCCTGTTGTTCCTTTTTGCACACCTATTATTCATTTTGTCGTTCCTTCCCTACATTGCTGATAAAACGCTAAACCTTTCCTTTGGGATACAACTTTCACCAAATAATTTTCACTAGAATTATTTCTAACGATCTATCATTATTTTGTGGACTATCTCCCATACCTTATCAAATTGTTTTTTTTGGATCACTTTCTTCGAAATATATCAAACCTTGTTCATAACCTGTAACCACCATAATTCGTTTATTTTCCCTTATACATTACACTTAAATGATATCTCACCTTTATAATTAATAAGGAGTCTATGGCACACTTTTACTTGGCATCCTTACACTTCTTTACTCCATCCCTTACTCTTAAGGAGTAGATGAGCCTCCCTTCATACACTTTAAAAAATAAAAAAATAAAATAATAATAATAATAATAATCAATAAAATTTCTTTCTTTTCCCACAAAGAATAGGGGGTCTCATCATGAGACAACCTACCACGATCATTGGATACTAACCTAAGTGACATTCCCACTATGGCTACCACACCAGGGCAATGGCCTTTGACATTTTCTTTTGTCAAAGGAAAAGAGGTCTCATCACGAGATGACATGTTCACTTAAGTTACACTCTAGTGAGTGGCATTATCATCATCTGAATACCAAACCAGGACAATGGTCTTTTTTGGGAAAAACTTAAAAACTTACCAGAAAAAAATGAAAAAAAAATCAATAGAATTTCTTTTTTTTCCCACAAAGAATAGAGGGGTCTCATCACGATCCAACCTACCACGATCATAGGATAATAACCTAAGTGAGATTCCCACTATGGTTACCACACCAGGGAAATGGCCTTTGACATTTTCTAGTCAAAGGACAAGGGGTCTCATCACGAGCCGACTTGTTCACCTAAGTTACAATCTAGTTAGTGGCATTATCACCATCTGGCTACCAAACTAGGATAATTGTCTTTTTGGAAAAGATGATTCAAACAAGTATCAAGGATACAAACTCATCTCAGGGTTAAAAGGCAACCTTGTCGAGGCTATGGACGCCTGCTGGCAATAGTGGCTCTGCCTGTGGTATGGAAATTTACCTTAAACACCAAGTTTTTGCGTGTCTCTAGATTTCCTTCACTCAATAAAAAGGCTATCATTTCGGTTGTATTCAATGAAATGAAAAAGTAATAACACTATGATATGTGGGATATTATTTAAATGAACAGATTTAATTTATTCGACGTATGTATCCTTAAAAGCATTATTTTGAGTATAGGTATATTTCAATTCCACAAAAGAGGATTAACGTTTAATGATTACCGTTAAAATATGTTGTTTGAAAATAAATCATTGGTCCCCATTGGCGACGGCAGTACAATCATTACTTCTCACCATCAATACCTACATTCATTATTTTCCCCCACGCTGATGGTCAAGGTCGACCTTTCTATTAATGAGGGGAGTGGACGCTCGACACACTTCTCGATAAAGATAGTAATGATTGTAATAAATACCTTCATTTGTATACATTTGTTGTCTCTGATATTTGCTATTCTTGGTAATTTTTCCTCCAATCTGGTCTAACCAAGTCTGCTACCAGGAATGATAGTCATCCATATTTTCTCACAAAATGGGTGGCAGAGGTGTGTGAAGGGAGCCAACTTTACTAAAGATTACAAAGAAAGCAAGAGACATCCTACACCAGCTGGGGTGGATGGAGTACTTCAACCGTCTGCAAGGATATGACACGAATGTCACGCTTGAATTCTTTCATAATTTGTAGGGAGAAAACTCTATGGTGCAAGGCATACAAATCTCAGTCACCCCAGAAATCTTAGTAGAGGTCAGAGGCCTCCCTAACACGGGAATTCAGGGGACATGAAGATACACAACATTGAAGGAAGTTTTGGAAACTTTCAAAGACCCTGGGGAAGAATTGGATAAGGAGGGAAAGGGACTCAATCCAAGTGCCCTCAGAGAACCATGGAAGGAACTTCCAGGAATAATTCAGCAGTACATCACTTGTGATGGACGATATGACGTAATTAAACCTCGCCACCTCAAATTGTTGGCAGCTTTAAAACAATGGTTAGTACTTAATCTACCTTTATTTATGAATACCATATTACATGAGGTTGCCCTAAGAACACAAAAATACAAAGACATTTTTACTGTTATCAGCCACCACAGATTAGTTAAATTGATAACAAATAAAGAACTGAGTCAAACTAAATTGACCTAGGATAAACTGATTGAGGCCAATATACCTCCACAAATGGAGTAGCCTAAATTATGCCATGAAGAACCACCACAAGAAATTGAAGATAGATAGGCAGAGGAGACTACTGCCCAAAGAGAAATCCCATCTCCTCAAACTGAACTTGAGGCAGACCCTGCCCAAATCACAGAGGCCCAGACCTCACAAACACATGCATTAATGAAAAAGAGGAAGAGAGCAACAACTACCCCTACAAACATCATTCAGACAAGGAGAATAAGCAAACGAATCCAGGAAACAACTGAAGCAATTTAGGGTACAACAAAACAGCCTGAAGAACTTCAGAATTCTACAGAATAGTCTCCACGCGAGAATGCTAAAGGAATTGGGCAAGCAGAACATACCTCACAAAGGAATGATCAGGAAGACACCCAACCGACATTAGAGCATCTAACAGAACAATTTATGAAGAGATATGAGGTAGAAATAGCCTAGGTTTTGGGAAGCTTGGGAACCTCAATTGACAGAGGCGCAAATAATCCAGAAAAATGCCCAGAACAAGCCTCCTCTTCAAAACCAGTTATATATTTTCCTGATATTGAAATGTCTTTTCCTGAGGACAGAGCACAAGAAGAACCTCATTTTGAAACAAGAATCCCTCTTGGACAGACAAAACATTTGGAAGGAACAGAGGAACAACCATCTGTTGGCCAGAATGAAGAAGACCTTCAGACCTCTCATAAACAAAAATCAACCAAGATCCATAAGAAAATTAGAAAGTTAAAAAAAGAAAACAAACTGTTGAAGAAAAAGGCTAAGAAGGCTGAAGTATTAAAGCAGAAGGTGGATAAACTCAAGGAAATTATTAAGGAATTGAGGAAACAACTAGAATAGGCATATAAGACCCACAGAAGAAAGAAGAACAAAAAGGCCAGAGTGCAAGGAAGAAACCCTCTTCCTAAAGAAGCAGTCAGTACAAATTTTGTAGGGATACAGACATACCCTGAAGAAATAATAGTAGAAGAAACAGTAGCTCAGAATGAGGAAACAATTCCTTTAGAAACACAAGAAAATATGACAGCTACAAAAGTAATTAATGCTGAGGTGAAGACAGACACCCTGATATTAGAGGAAATAGCTCAACTCCTTGAGAAGAATGCTACCATCAGGAGATTAGAGGAAGAATTGATGCAGTCTCAACAAGCCCCAGTTCAAAACATAAATGAATTACTTACTATGGCAGAGCACCAAGCACTTTAGTCCCAGAAATAGAGTGTTATTGTGGACAGGCTAGAAGTAGATCTTACACAGGTCCAACAAGCATTAACTCAATCCAGGGAAGAGATGGGCGCTATGGAAGAATACCAAGAATCCCAATCTCAACCACAAGGTGTCACCATTGACAAATTAAAGGAAGAGTTGGGACAAACCCAATGAGCATTGGCTCAACACCAAGATGAGATGGTCACTAGGGTTGAATATCAAAAGATTGTTAAACAACTTAAGGACATGACAAAAACAGAGGGTGAGACCTTTGCTGCGCTCACCAGAGCCCAAGGGAAGATAAAAAAGGTACAAACCCAATTAGAAAAATATTTGGAGCAAATCAAAGAAATCTGTGATGTCTACTCTGATGCTATTAATTGCAGAGCCCCTGCCACCAATTACAGTTTATTATTGCTGGAACAATATTTGTTATTAAGAGTGAAATCCATCAAAGAAGGAAAAACTATTTCATTTGCCACTGTACCTAGGTTTATTTCATGTTTCAGAGAGAAGGACGAAAATGTAGAATACCTTTTGTGTGAATTGTACTTTCATAATTTAATTCTGGAAGAAAAAATGGAAGATAACCCTGGCCCATTCATAGGTGATATACAGTTTCAGGCATTTCTGTCATTTAATCAGAACCAAGTCAGATGGGGTAAGGCTCATAAACCCTTCCTAAAGAGGGAAGTTGGGCTAGATCTCTGGGTTAGGGGAGAACCTCCAAAGTACTTTCCAACCATTATGTGACATAAAACCTTTATGAAAAGAAGGGGGGTCGTAGGCTCCTTAGGCCCTATCCATCTACAGGTTATACGTTTAGGTATCACTTGTTTTAGGGAGCTTAAGGAGGAAGCTCTTGCTGCTTCTAAACTGAGATGGGATGCATCCTCCAGTGAAGTAAAGAGTAGGTAACCCTTTAGGTACAAGAATTTATTTGCAGCTACCTACAGAATGGAGAGGTATTCTAGATTGCTCCAAGAGGAAGGGACTTCTTGGATTGGGTGCAAATATAATACCCCTATCATCTGGTTCCCTCCATAAAGTTACCAAAAAGATTATCAAATTAACAAGAAGATGGAGGATGTTGCTTTTGGAGAACTAAAAAGAAACAATGGGTTGAGAAGGCCTGGTGAACCAACCTTTCCATCTTACAACATTACTGCTTTACATGTAAAATCTCATCTTGCATGAGGACATGCAAGAAGGTAAGTTGGGAGGTCTGTTAGGTTATGAAAAAGGTATAAATATATTCCTTTTTCCCACATTTCATGATATCATGTTGATAGACTTTTCGGTTATTTAGGATCAAATAGAATAAAAAATGAATAATATACTATTTAGCATTGTTGTTAAAGATTAGATTACATAGATCCTAAATATGATTGGAATTGTCTGGTTTTATTGCAGGATTGGTTAAATATTGTCAAACCCAAGATAGCAAAGGGAATCTTGAAGATGCGCAAGCTATTGGAGGTTGAAGACTTTATGGCGCAAGGAAATTTTGAATATGATCGAGTTTCTTATTGTAATAGTAAAGCGATCCTGAGGATATCTCGATCCTCAGGATAGCTTAATTTACCCATATTATTGTAACATATAAGGGGTAAATAGATCTTGAAAATAAGTAGAAGAATTGCACCCAAGAACTCAGAACATAGAATTGCTATGCGTTAGCAGTTTTTGTAAAATGTTGTACCAGTGATGAAATCAATAGAAGCTTCGAGCGATTTTACCTTTTCTATATACTGAATTTCAAATAGCAGTGCTTCTAAGGACCAAGGGCTCAGTCTGAAGGAGCTATTGTTCGACCTGTAATTGTATCAGTTCAATCTTTGTTTTATTATTTGATTCTATTTTACAATAGTCAAATGAATGCATAAGTGTGTTGATGATTTCATGTCAATTGCAAGAAATAGATATCCCCTGAAGCATTAGATGATTGTTGTTCAAATTCCTATTACTAAGATTTGATGCGTGACAGTTCCTCATAAGTTCACATTTGTTGTTCCTTTCACTTAGTTTACATTTGTTGTTCCTTTTACTTAGTTTACATTTGTTGTTCCTTTCTGTTAGAATATAATTGTTCTTCCTTTCAATAGAAATACGATTGTTGTCTCTTTTCAATTAGATTACAGACTCTGTTTCTTTCCATAGATAGAGTAATTCGCCTTTTTCTTTTCAGCAATTTGATTCATAACAATAGTCATTTCTGCAAGTCTTTATCTAGATTCAATTACTGCTCTTAAAATGAATTCAATAGATTAATTAGTTCGTTTCCATTGCACATCTTTAGACTTCAATTCCTAGAATCTTTAATGAATGTTTGAGGAACTTGATTTTTGATAAACTCAGATTTTCTTTCACTACACGATTTTAGCCTCTACGAGCTATCTGCATAGACTTTGCCAATATTCTTTGAGATAAAAGACGAATCCTCGGGTTGATAAATTAATGTTAAACTAAGGTTGTTTTTAGACATTTTTAGAGCCCAAAAGTGGGGTTGGGGGAATTTATTCTACAAAACATACAGTATTTTCATATGTATGCTTTTATTTGGAACTTCTAAACTTTTCTTATCTTGCATAATTTTATTAATGACTATTTTTCTATAGTGACTATGACCTGCACACCTCCTAGTTGTTATTACACATATAAAATGTTTCCTCCTTCTAGTTGTTATTATACATATAAAAGGTTTCATCCTAGAAATAACACATAAAAATGATGAACATAAGACAAGGCCATATGCCTACCCAAATACAAAATCCAACCACAAATAAATTTTGGATTTAAAGAAATGATTACAAAGTCAAATTAAAAACTCCAGGCAGACAATTTTTTTTTGAATAGGCAAAATAAAATGGAACCAAGTTGTATAGATTCTCGTACATGAGTGTTAACATTTAAATTTTTTCAAACTTATCTCATGAGGACATACTATGTAAGTCATTTGTACCACATAAAACCAATTCATTGAAATCTTTTGGCTCACATTCACCAAACAAACATCAAACATGGCCATGAGAGTGAAGTTCATGTCAACACATAATATTACATGTCATTCTACAACAAAAAATGCTAAGTGAGAAACAAGGGATGTGGGAGCAAGTGCAAAGGGAAGATATACTATGCATACATCACCACTATACAACTTTAGACAATTAGCCACAAAAGGAAGGATATAACAAAGTGAGTATTCGTGTAACATATTATCTGTCTTCAATGAATTTGAGATGCAACATTTAAGTATTTAGTTACTTTTTTCTTTGGAAGTGGTAAAATGTATTATAACTTAGTTGTGAATTGGTAGTGAGGACATCAATTATTGGTTGATATCCACAAATGTTAGTTTACCTAACTCTGTTATTCAAGGAAAACCATGCCACCTAAAGTAACCCTATAGTGGTTCATAAGGGGATAGTTTTTCACACATGCTAGATAATTTTGTGTATTGGGTCATTAATGTGTTTCCTTATGTTAAAGGAAGATGATGTCTTAGCCAAGAAAAAGCAACTTTAAGCCTCAATATATGACCAAAAACCACTTTCAACTTAGATAGTATCCACAAGAAAGACACTCTCCCTTGTGGTCATCATGAGGCTACCTCCAGTTGAATATCATGCGTTTTAGGAGTATTTAAGGTTAATCCCATATATGAGACCAAACACTATCTTAAATGCAATTTAATCTATCACTCAAAGCATCTATTAACTTAATCAAATAAAAAACATGTGTGTTTGAGAAAGTAATAATAATAATAATAAAAAAAAATATTTGGATTTTTCACCTAGATCAGGTGTCAACAAGTGGGCTCAAACATGTGATTATACCACCACTTCACCATGCATTAAAATTATATCAAGGTGCGAGCGGGTAGAGTTCAATTACACCAACTAAGAGATCATGGGAGATACAAAGGAGGAGTATGAACTCCTACCCACCAACTATTGAAATGATGGTTTTTGATGGAGTTTCTTGGTGTTGGTATAGTGAGGAGACTAATGGGTTAGTGATCAAATTGTGATTTTTGAGGTGGCAAAGCACATGGGATGATTATAGCGATGAAAATTTGAACATGAAGAGCTAGGAAGGTTTAATCATGATGTTGATATTCATTTGGTTGAGGATTTTATCATATGATGATGTAAATGAAGATCTCCTTTGACATAGTCCATGTTTCAAAAAATGGAGGCACAAATCTTGGTTCAAGAGCTGGTCGACTAAGGATTTCATCACGTTGGTGGCTCCAAGTAACCCATTATACTATCTTTTAGTGTTGTGGTGGTTTCTATAGAGGATTATTTCTTGGTTTGGAGTGGGGGATGTGGTCTATTTATGGACTGTAGTAAATTTATTTTGGTCGGTTCAAGGTGGCAGTTAAGGGAGTCATCTACCTACATTTGGCTCCCTCTCCCTCATATTTTCACCCTTTGTTTCATGGTGTTTCTTTTGTCATTTTATTTCCATCTTCTAAGGGAGTATTTTGCAGGTAGCATGATTCATATATTAGGCAAGGATGTGGGTTCTCATAAAAGGAAGGTTAGGGTGGTTTTGCATGGGCCTTAACCTTATTGAATCCTTCTCATTCCTCCAGAGAAGAAAGTGAAGCCTGGAAGTTGAGAAACTCTTCAAGGGGAAAGTTTCAATAGTGGCCAAATAAGAAGTTGAGGTGGTGGAGAAGGATATCGAGGATAAAATACAAACACTCTTTGAAGCTCATATAATGCAAGAAGTTAGGGGATGGGTGAAAGAACCATTCTATTCATTTACTCTAGACACCAAGTTTTTTTAAGATAGAAGAGACCTAATGGATGGTCAAAAATTTAATTACCCAATCCATGGAGAATAAAAAGGAAGAACAATAAGACTTCATTCATACAATTATGATTTTTGAAGGAACAATTGAGGTTATGTGCAAAGTGGTTTTCTGGATTTAAATATCAGTTTCACAGGTTGTCGAGGAGGTAGAAACTTAAAATAAGTAGGAGGGATCCTCAAGTTTAGAGGGAACTCAAGCCAATACTATTATCCTAGATGAAGATTGACAACCATTAGGAACTACTAAGGAAGAAGACACGGAGACTAATGTGTTGGTGGATGCATATGTGGAGGAAAGGGCCCAAACTCCCAATGTTTGACATCTGGTTTGTCTATTTTTTTAGTTTCTCAAATAACATGAATAATTATACAGAGTTGGTTCTGTTTATGGTCTCTTTTTGCAACTGGTTTTCAAGGAAAATTTTAGGGCCTAAATTTCGCTCATGGGATAAATTTCCATGTTTTATTTTTCCAAAAATAGGTTCATCAATTTCCATTTTTCTTCTAAAATGAGTTGTCCAAGTTTTATAGGATAAAATTATTTTACTACAAAAATAACCAAAATTTTCTAGAAACTACATAAAATTATTAGAATATATATATATATATATATATATATATATTTAAATATGGCCAAACATTTTATGGTTGGTATTTTATCAATAAGATTCGCCAAGGTTTCTATAGTTTAATATATGGGTCCTTAAAATTTTCCTGTATAACATTTATATCAACACAATGATGTTCTCATGGTAGGGGTGGTAGGGGTTCTTGTTTCCTGTGAAGCATATTCGTACTAAAAAGGCTGTAACTTTTTCCTATATAATATGAATAATAATGGATTTTTCAGTTAAACAAAATTAAATAATAATATAATGAAAAATAAGTACCATTGGTGAACATACAAGGATTTTAAAACTAGAGTAGATCCATCTTAACTCCATATCATGAGCGGATAGGCATCAAATTCTTTGAGATGGAAATTGAAGGATTCAATATTCCTATCGGTGCATGATAGATCCATAGTTAAGATGGATCTAATATATATATACCATGTGTCAACTCCATGTTCAGGACAAACGGAATTGCAATGTATCACCCTAGTACTCAACCCACCATTCAAATGTTTTAACCATATTCTTTGAATAACATGTGTTAACTCCATATTAGAAATTATAGGAATTACACTACTCCCTCATATGGAGAAGTACAAAGCACCTATCACTTAAAATGTTAAGGATGGAAGTTTATCTCAGAATCTAGAAACCTTGGCTAATATTACTAGTCCTTAATATGTAAACTATAAAATATTTCAGGATATGTTTGCAAAAATATTCAAATTTCTAAGAATTGTATATATTTTGTATATATATTTTTGGCTATTTTTAAGGTAAATTAATTTTATTCTATAGAATTTGGGCCAAACACTTTTAGAAAAAATGGAAATTGGCAAATATTTTTTTTTTTTGGAAAAAACATGGAAACTTAGCCCATGGGGAATATATAAAACCTTGCCACCTATGTGCAGAATAAGAATTTAATGTCACCTGTGAAGTTTAAATTATATATATAGGTGGACAAAAAAATATTTGATTTATGACCCACATTGACATTATTTTTTCTTATTAATATTAAATTACTCTCTCTCTCTCTCTCTCTCT